>OZ024857.1:56772669-56797669 GCA_964017155.1 Oasisia sp. SBJ-2009
CACAGTCACATCAAACACAAATTCTAAAATGGTGTTCAACACAAACGCGGCTCTTGTTTTGACGAAGGAGATTGATTTCACGATGAAGAAGAAGACCGATGTGCTTGGCACGTTTGAAGTACAACCGAGTGCGAAAGTAAACATTGATGGATCACTGTTCTTGAAACCACAAACCCTCGCACTCGAGGCATTGACCATTGGAAGAAGCGGCAGTGGCATGGCGCCAACTGAGACATCGTCAGATAGTCTTACTATCAATGCAACACATATTACGTTTAACGGAAAGTTTACCGCTGGGGTTGTTAAGCTAGATAATTTGCAACGATTTGCTTTTGGGAAGGACGTCTTTGTGACATTTGAACCAAGTTCGTTCAAGCTGGTGCTCGGCAGTAGTGTTAGCATTCATGGCAATGTCAAATTGACGAAAACAGTATAATTTCGGCGGCCATTTTGTGAGCACATTACAATTGACGGTGGCTCGCTGGTGATTGATGGCGGAGATAACATGACTTTGGAATGTAAGGACGTTCACATCAATGGGCTGTTGTCGATTCAGTACTCATTGGTACAGGTGAGTTTACATCTGGGGACAACTGACGGCCAAAAGTGCTCATCTACTCATTGGGACAGGTGAGTTTACATATGGGGACAACTGACGGCCAAAAGTGCTCATCTACTCATTGGGACAGGTGAGTTTACATCTGGGGACAACTGACGGCCAAAAGTGCTCATCTACTCATTGGGACAGGTGAGTTTACATATGGGGACAACTGACGGCCAACAATGCTTATCTACTCATTGGTACAGGTGAGTTTACATATGGGGACAACTGACGGCCAACAATGCTCATCTACTCATTGGTACAGGTGAGTTTACATATGGGGACATCTGACGGCCAACAGTGCTCATCTACTCATTGGTACAGGTTAGTTTACATATGGCGACAACTGACGGCCAACAATGCTTATCTACTCATTGGTACAGGTGAGTTTACATATGGGGACAACTGACGGCCAACACTGCTCACCTACTCATTGGTACAGGTGAGTTTACATATGGGGACAACTGACGGCCAACAATGCTCATCTACTCATTGGTACAGGTAAATTTACATATGGGGACATCTGACGGCCAACAGTGCTCATCTACTCATTGGTACTGGTGAGTTTACATATGGGGACATCTGACGGCCAACAGTGCTCATCTACTCATTGGTACAGGTGAGTTTACATATGGGGACAACAGACGGCCTCACAAACTAAACACAACTAGAGTTGAATACTGTCTGTCACCAGACTCACATCTGGGGACAACTGACGGCCAACAGTGCTCATCTACTCGTTGGCGCAGGTGAGTGTACACAGGAAAAACCACTGTGTTTAAGGCGCTTTATCAATTTCAGTTTGCCAAAATTAGTGGTCGAGGACGTGTTAGAATATGTATGCAACTTTGTCTGTTGTGAAATGTGGGCGAACTCTTCCTATACAATTTTCGTAATAAACCCGCGTTCGAATTATGTGATGTCGCGTCGAACACTAGGCACGTTCATTCAATCTCATTCTATGCTGTTCCAACTCACATATGTGTATGATTGCTTTAGGTGCTACATTGCCAATGTTGTTGCCGAGTGTTCGTAACTTCACGTGTGTTGGGTTGACCGTCCAAGACGGCGGGACACATGATCTGAGGAGCCGCTATGGAGAACCGACTGACCAGTGGAGCATTGCCGTGAGATTGGGTTTTGGCTCGTTGTTGTCGTTGTCATTGTCTTGTTTAGTCGTCAGTGTTCGAGCATCCCTCTGTAGGTGTGGTCTCATTGTACTTGACGTCTTCTACGCTGCTAAAGGGAATAACAACAACGTATTACACATTTCTTTTGTTGCATTAAATGCCAGTGGGTTTTTTTAAATATGGATAATTTTCCGGCGCTTTTACGGATGTTGGGATGTGACGTCATAGCTGGTAAAACGCTTAGGTCATTAATATGCGGGTAAGCCGTGTTTGATAAAACATATTCAACACATATATATAGAGTTTTATGTATTTTTTAAACACACTCAAATGTTACATATAATAGTATACTTCATGTATATGCAACAAAAGAAATTGATATAATGCCTCGTTGTTAACATGGTCCAGTGCATGATACAGTTAGTTTCGTATACCACTGCCGTACACCCTGCTTCTCATTAAGGATGGTGGTTGACTACAGGTATGCTATGGCATATATAATCATAAAATATATATAGACAGTAAAAGTAAAGCATCGTTAACGTTTCCAGTGTGGAGCCACAAAATAGCAATGGGACTACACTACTCTATGACATATAATAGCAATTCATTACGAATACGTATATTTCTATATAAAAAAACACCCATATATAGATAATACATACAAATAAATAGTCTTTAAAAAATTAGATATGATAAACATATGGATTCAACAAGGATTTAACAAGGATTTAACAAGGTTGCCACCTAGTGAATCAACTGTAGAAGGCAGGTGGACAAGAAGCCCTTTGGCTTATCGAGAGTCCAACCTATCTAAATGTACCCCGCCTTTCTTAGGTAAACGTCAATTTTATTTTTAAACATATTAACACTACTAGCACCTACACAATCAGCCGATAATCTGTTCCATTCATTTACTGTTCTTTGTGAAAATTAAAATGTTCTAATATCTTATCTACACTGCTTCTTTGCTAATGTAATTCCATGTCCTCTAGTCCTTCTCTCTTCCTTAATCGAGAAAACAATGTCTGTCAATACTTTCGTACCCATTCCCAGGACGAAAACGAGGGTGGTGGCGCGAACAGGAAAATTTTAAACGATCCTTAACTAATCTTATTATTTTACTTGTTTTTAACCTGATTTACACTACGGTAAGGTACTTAGTAAGAATTGTTAGTTGGTGTCCCCTGATTAACAAAAAATTATAAAAATATACACTAATTGTTTCTAAATTTTAAACGTATTCTAGTTTACTTCTATTATCGCCCAGTAAACAAATCGTAACCAAGGTACTGCGACCTGTTAAATGTCATTGAGACTGGTACATAGACATAAAAGTTAAACTAAATTTAGTATAACTCTACATTTTAAAAAACAAAAACATTTCCTGGCTTGGGTCTGCCTAACATGGCCTCATAAACGGTGCTGCTCTTTGTGTGCCCAGTGTAGGCCCTGGGACGAAGACCCTACATTTCCATTTCCAGTACTTCTTCTATACTATATTCCTTTTGTTCCTGTTCTTAGCACATAGCAGTACCATCCATGCTGTTGCACTTCTTGACAATCAGGAACAATACATACATTTTACAGGATGTTTTATCTAAGTGTTGTTTTTCTCGTGATTGCTTTTGCAGAGATTAAAAACAGTACAAATAACCATTGTAAAACCCCACATGAAAGCTTGATAAATAGATCAGTACCAGAAATCTCTCTCATCAAAGCATTATCCATCAACTTGCATCATAAAACAAGGACATCCAGAGCAAACCCCAAACAATTCCCACAATACTTCATGTTGTATCTTCTTGTTCTGGCAAATGACATTGAACTAAATCCTGGCCCTAGGGCGCCCAAATACCCTTGTGGTGTCTGCCAAAAAGCTGTAACATGGAAACACAAAGCAATTTGTTGTGATACTTGTAACACCTGGTTCCACACACAGTGTGAAAGCATTAGAGACACAATATATGACACAATGCAAAACTCAAATACATCATGGAACTGTCTAAAATGCGGTATGCCAAATTTCAGTAGTACCCTTTTTAATTACGACGACATTGAACATTCTGAAAACATATATCAGCACATCTCAAATTCAAATGACAATTCCATTCAACTTCCGTCAACACCAGCTAGGTTAGGACCCCCACTTCATACATCTTCACCTTCCAGTCAGAGAAAACAGCACAGTTACACCCATATTCCCAAAACAAAAAACCCACTGAGAATCATCAACCTAAACTGTCAATCACTAAAAAACAAGAAAGCCGAATTTTTATCACTCATTGATAGTACAAAACCAGACATCATTATTGGCACAGAATCCTGGCTTAGTAACAGCATATCAGACACTGAATATTTCCCTGACAAATTTAATGTTTATAGAAATGACAGAAATGAAGACCAGAGAGGAGGTGGGGTATTTGTTGCAGTGAGTTCTGACCTGATTAGTGAAGAAGAATTTGAACTAGAGACAGACTGTGAAATTATTTGGATAAAGATCTGCTTAGCTGGTTGTAAACTGCTTCATATATGTGCCTACTATAGACCTAATGTAAATGACGAAAACAGCTTAGAACAGTTCGAAATATCATTAAACAGAGTAAAACAAAACCAACACATATTCATTGGAGGAGATTTCAACTTCCCAGGATGGGATTGGCATAACGAACTGTTAAAATCAAACTGCCAAAATGTATCGCTACATGAAAAATTCCGAAACATTCTTGATGACTTTGGCCTTATACAAATTATACATAAACCAACAAGAGGAGATAACACCCTGGACCTAATGATAACAAACAATCCTACTAACATAAACCGAACAGAGGTACTACCAGGAATTTTAGACCATGACTGTTGCTACACAGAACTAGACATAAACCCAATGAAACAGAAACAGAAACCGAGAAAGATTCCCCTTTTCAATAAGGCGGACTGGGAAAATTTCAGACAACAAATGAGAGAAGTAAACAAAACTCTTCAAAATTGCTATGAACAAAACAGTGCAAATACATTATGGTGTACATTTCGGGATACCATTGTCAAAGGAGCTGAAATGTACATACCATCCAGAATGACTAAACGTAGGGATGGATACCCTTGGATAACACAAACATTAAAGAAACTTATGAGGAAAAGGGACAGAATGTATAAAAATCACAAGCACACTCCAAAATACAAAGACCTAAAACGAACTATACAGCAACAACTAAGATCTGCCTACTGGAACTATGTAAATGAGATTGTCACCTCTACTGATGATGGTACTCAAAAACCAAGTTATGCTAAGAAATTTTGGACGTACATGAAACACTGCCGTACAGACCACACAGGGGTATCACCACTCAGACAAAATGGAATCCTACATTCAAACCCCACAGCCAAAGCAGAGATACTAAATCAACAGTTCCAGTCAGTCTTTACAGATGACCAATCTCCTCAAGAAACCAATCTATACAATTCAACTCTACCAGAAATGCCAGACATAGAAATTACAGAAACTGGTGTACTAAAACTCCTGCAAAATCTTAAACCCTATAAAGCCCAAGGACCAGACAACATCCACCCAAGAATTCTAAAAGAGTTAGCTGTTGAAATTACCCCATCACTTACCTTAATCTTTCGGAAATCATATGAAACAGAAGAAGTCCCCAAAGACTGGTTAAAAGCAAATGTCTCACCTATCTTCAAACATGGCCAAAAATACCTTGCTTCCAATTACAGACCCATCTCCTTGACATGTATAGCATCTAAATTAATGGAACATATCTTAGTTAGTAATATAATGAAACATGCACAGTCACACAACATCCTTTACGACCTTCAACATGGCTTTCGATCTCGTGTGTCATGTGAGACACAACTCATCCAGTTCACAAACGACCTAGTCACAAATATGCAATCTGGCGCACAAACGGATGTCATAGTGATGGACTTTTCTAAAGCATTTGATAAGGTCAGCCATACCAAACTAGTTGACAAACTCCATCACTATGGCATCCAAGGCAAAACAAATTCCTGGGTTAAAGCATTCTTAACCGATCGATCACAAAGAGTACTGATAGAGGGCGAGGCTTCTTCTGAAGTCCTTGTAACATCAGGAGTCCCTCAAGGTTCTGTACTTGGTCCCTGCCTATTCCTTTTTTACATTAACGACATTCCAGACAATATTACTTCTACAGTTAGACTCTTTGCTGATGACACCATAATGTATATAGCTCTTAAGCCTAAGATAAACACAGCTGCACTCCAGGAAGACCTTAACACACTCGACAAATGGACACAAAAATGGAAAATGAGTTTCAACCTTGAAAAGTGCCATGTCATCCCAGTTACAAGAAATAAAACTATCACTAAAACCCAGTACATTCTCCACGGACAACCACTTCAAACTGTTTCACAAGCTAAATATCTTGGCCTAACCATAACATCTGACCTTCGGTGGAATGCCCACATAAATAGCATCTCTTCAAAAGCAAATAGATCATTAGGCTTCCTCCGCAGAAATCTAAAAGTATCATCAATCCAAATAAAAACTCTTGCTTATTTCACCTTTGTTAGACCTATCCTGGAAAATAGCTGTACTGTCTGGGACCCTTACACCGCTACACAAATAAATAAACTTGAAATGATACAACGCCGAGCAGCTCGATATGTTTTACATCGCCACCATAATACGTCAAGTGTCACCAATATGCTCCAGTCATTAGGCTGGAGATCCCTAGCAGACCGTAGAAAAGATATCCACCTTTTAGATATAACTAGTTTTTTTTTAGTTTTTTTTGCACGCATTACTTTTACATGCACAAATTACGGCTCTGATACACTGCAATGCACCCAAAACGAAAAATATATATATATACATATATATATATTTCTGATTTTTCCTGTTCGCCCGCCTGTATCTTCAGCATGTTGAAGCTAGGCGGTACTCGGAAGAAGAAGAAGAAGAATATTTAAAAAACTTCTATCTGATCTCCTCTCAATCTCCGGGTTTATAGTGTTGTTAATCCACATTCTTTTAGACGCATTTCATAACTAATATTCCTGAGTTTTGTATCATTTTGGTTGCTCATCTTTGTACTCTTTCTAGTATATCGATATCCTTCTTGCGATATGGCCTCCATGCCTGTATGCAATATTCTAAATGAGCCCTAACTATTGTTTTGTACAGCGGTATTATTAGTTCTTTTTCTTTGTACACTATATTTCGCCTAATTAATCCAAGTATATGAGTGAATAAAAGTTAAGTTATGGAAAAGCGTAGTATCATTGATAATGATTACTTTGTTTACGAAGTACTAAAATAAATACAATTGTAAATGTATATGCAAAACATGATATCAATGTCTCTGGTTTACAGTATTTGGAGATTTGCCCCAGCTACTCCACATTGGGCCATTTACTATATCAATGCAACTGTACATAACGTTTATCCAGTTGTTATTTATGCCGAATACAGGCTTCTTAAATCATAACTATTTTAACTCACATCGACATAAATCAAAAAGGAAAGATAAGTTCTGATATAGCGTAGTAACCAATCATCAGGATTGCTCAAAGCGCTTTATGCGGGAGAGGGAGACAGACAGGGCACCCTTACGGAGGAGGGCGGGGCACTCTCCTGGCACGATCGATCCCTCTACATCAATGCCCACGCAGTACACGTCGACTCTGCAGGAACAATCACCCTTGATGGACAGGGCAATGCAGAGGGACTGGGAACAGGCGCTGGACGGGCAGGGGCAGGTACGGGGGAAGGGGTGGGCACAGCGCCTCAGGTGAGAACTAATAATATTTGCTTGTGAGTGCGGGTGTGCGCATGAAGAGCGAGTGAGTGAGTGAGTGAGTGGGTGGGTGAGTGAGTGAGTGAGTGAGTGAGTGAGTGAGTGAGTGAGTGAGTGAGTGAGTGAGTGAGTGAGTGATATGGTGTGTGACGTTGAGTGGGGGTGTGTGCGTGTATGCGTTTGAGTGCGTGTGTGTAATTGGTATGTATAACTGTATGTGTATGTTTGTTTGTTTGTTTGTGTGTGTGTGTGTGTGTGTGTGTGTGTGTGTGTGTGTGTGTGTGGGTGTGTGTTTATTTTATTTGTTTCCTATAGTGTATATCTGATATTGTATATAATGCGTTAATATTCACATCTACACATATACACACATACATACATACATACATACATGTGTGTGTGTGTGTGTGTGTGTGTGTGTGTGTGTGTGTGTGTGTGTGTGTGTGTGTGTGTGTGTGTTGTATATTGTGTGTAACGGACCTGATTATATTGATATTATACTATTAGGCATTAACACAACATCGAAATGAAATAATACTAATGAACTTAACACCTATTTAACATTTTATCACACATTAAAACTAATTTACAATAACAATCCTCTCAGTAACCCAGCTACATTTATAATTCTTAACTATAACTTCACATAACAATCTTAAAATGAAAATAATTGTTCAACAATGAACACCAGTCAACACCAGACACGTGTGTGCTCTAGATGACTACTCAGGCTTCTCGCACGGTTCGCTTCACCACCCGACTGACTTCGGCAGTGGAGCAAGGATCGGCCAAGACTGTTGCCAAAGGTCAGTGTATATGCAACACCAACGTGAAAATGGACACCAGGGGCCCGATTAACTAACCTAAGGAGCTCTTAAGGAAAATACATCCTTAAACAAAATCCGTTGTTCAAATTGCTTTTTCAAAACGCAAGTATCCTTTTCCGACAAAATCCGTTGTTCAATTTGTGTTTTCAAAAAAAAAGTATCCCTTTCCGTATAACAGAAGACAATATTTCCAAGACAAACAAGTGAGAGTTACGCGTCATGTTGTTAACAGTTTTCATGTTTTACATATCGTTAGTAAGGAGCAAAATCGATTTTAAAGATACCGGGCTTAGGAGCTCTTAGCAACATTAGTGAAATGGTCCCCATATTCGCTGCATATGTTTTACTGTAACTAGTCGTATGAAATCAACAATAACCCATGTATTCAGTACAGTTTGTGGCACAGGCATTGACATATTCTGCGTGGCACACTATGTCCATATCATCTACTACTGATGTGCATGTGCAAACTCACGCACACGCACACGCACACGCACACACATGTACATATAGGCGGCCATGCACGCAAGCGCACACACACATCTGCCATGCACGCACGCATAGACGAACCCACACAACATCAATAATAATGTAATAGTAACATATTTTATTTCATATAGCGCCACATCCATAATTGTTCGTGGCGCTTTGCAACATATTACTATTAAAATATATAACAATAATAATGTTATTTAATATGAAGAATACCAATATTTTAAAATATATATATATATATATATATATATATATATATATATATAAATAACTACAATTAATAGAGTATTAAATAATGTAGTATTTCTAATAACAAAGAAGTAAATAAATGATTAAATTACCTATTAGTAAATGCATAATAGTATTCAATCTAGCAAATACTTCCATAACAATAATACTGATAAATGAATGTACACGTATGGTCAATGGTAAGAAATAATTGAGTAAATGTGAACATATGAAAAAGAAAACTATACACTGTAAATTATAGAAACATTTGTAAGAATTGTATTGTGAGTTGTGTCACGCAGGGGGCGGAGTGCTAAGGATGAGAGTGACCACTACCTTGACGCTGGACGGGGTGACAAGTGCCTGTGATGAAGCTTCTACGACTGCCCGTGGCGGAAGCGGAGGCAGCATCCAAATAGACACGGACGAGATGGAGGGGTCTGGCTCAGTACGGGTTAGAGTTTGTTTGCTTTACGTGGCACTTTAGTCCGCAGTCTCGATCACTAATGCAAAATAGCTTTTCATTTCACATGTTACGTTGACTATTCAAGTTGCTTATAGAATACATTATGCCATACTATTTTGGGCTTTCAAAATGTTTATATATATATATATATATATATGTATATAATATATATTTATGTATATAATATATATATATATATAATATTATATATTTATGTTTATATATATATATATATATATATATATATATATATATATATATATATATATATATATCGAAATATAAAACGTCGATTGTAGACGTAAAAGTGATAGAAATCCGATTGATAATCGTACGTTTAAGTGTGAAATGTGAATAATGGTTGAATGACATAGTAGACTGTGATGCCTGTACTAGGCCGTGCTGATGTAATACAACCTATATAGCTGTGTATAACAACGCGTAAGACCCATGGACCTCTCATCGTGACCATTGTCTTCCACAGGTGGCCGGAGGACGAGGGTCCAGCTGGGCGGGAGGCGGCGGCGGTGGCCGGATTGATGTGTACTGGTCAAAGAGGAAATGGTGGTTTGGTCAGTGTCTGACCCACGGAGGCCTTGCATGAGCCACTGGCCTGGGAGGAGCTGGAACCGTCTACCTACAGGTAGTGACACTGTTATAACAGGTCGCAATATACGTTGAATGTATAGATAAGTCGTCGTCTACGATAAAGTTCTCTTTGGACGCCGGATAAATAAAACAGACCAGCATTGTAAGTTTACTGTTCCACTGCAAATTCCATATTACATAATAGCTCACTATGTAACAAGTAATTGAATAAACATCTAAACACACTGATTTATCTTTAACATTATAGTTTGTTGCTATGTGTGACTATCTCGACCATAATGGTAACACTTATGATTGTGACTGTCACGGTTTGGTGTTACAAATGTATGTGATTTACAAATATACCAAGACACGCCGTCGAACGTTCAGAACCGAACGTTAGTCATTGACAGCGGCCACCAGCAGTTGGCGGCGAGTCAGGCCGAGGTGTCTGGCTGGGACCCGACGTCGTACCAGGAGGACGGGGGCAGGACGTGGATCATCGACGAACACGACGGGTCAACTCGATGAGATTCACATCCTCGGCCGGGCCCACGTCGCCTTGTCACCGCAGCTCGCCAGGTAGCTTGAGGACGCTGGGATGAAGTTTGATGTTGTGTCATTTATGTCAATATTGTAATAATTTCCGCTTTTACATGTACTTTACGAACTAATTCATTACTATCACAATTTATATATAATTATATATATATATATATATATATATATATATATATATATATATATATATATATACACACACACACACACACACACACACACACACACACACACACACACACACACACACACATAAATGTAGAACCATCTGAAAACTTATACAATTGTACAAAAATACCATGTTGTCGTTTTAGTGATATTAAATATGTATTATTTAACACTGTGAAGGATCTGTCGTAGTTTACCATAAAATCCGGTCGCTGCTAATTTGTATAGTCGCGGGTAGATTTTAATCACGTACAAAGGAAAACGAGTGGTCTAGAGAGGTCTTACGGAATATGAAACGACACACACTGGTTTCTCTGAGTCGTGGTCTTGACGATATCCTACCATTTATTGCAGACTAGCACCTACTGCATCTAGACACAAAATTAATCCTACTTAAAACAATATCCACACCACGCTGATTGCTTACTTGTGTTCCTGCGTTCCAGTATGCGTTGCTCGTACACGTACAACAATAAACTTAATAATAATAATAGTTTATTTCACACTGGGTAATCATAGAGATTGAAATGGGTGCATAAAACATGCAGGGTATATTTGTTAAAATAGATTCAAGTAATATATAATTTAAGACATTAATGTAAATATAAATTATAATGTAGGAATATACGACATGTATTTATAAACTAATTAAAATAATTTAAGACATTAAAACATAGTGTATGTGATTATTTCATTAAACTTATCAAAAAATAATAAATAGTTTAAAAAATAAATAGATCTAAAATATAAATTAAGGCTTTACAATATTTTACGCATATCAATATTAGCATGCACGAAAGTTTGTTAATAGTCACTGTCAGTTATTTTGATTGAACAGACACCACTTAATGAAACAGTTCTTGGTCCTGTTGGTTTTTTACTCTGGGTAAAGAGTATCGTAAACTGTCTTAACTGTTGTCACACGGACTCATTATTAGTTATTGTTTCAACAACTTTGGTCTGCGGGCAGGAACATTGGTTGGGGATCGAACAGGCGTCATTCACATCGGTCCTGGCCAACCTGCCGTGGTCCAACAGGCGTCATTCACATCGATCCTGGCCAACATGCCGTGGTCCAACAGGCGTCATTCACATCGATCCTGGCCAACATGCCGTGGTCCAACAGGCGTCATTCACATCGGTCCTGGCCAACACGCCGTGGTCCAACAGGCGTCATTCACATCGGTCCAGGCCAACATGCCGTGGTCCAACAGGCGTCATTCACATCGGTCCTGGCCAACATGCCGTTGTCCAACAGGTGTTATTCACATCGGTCCAGGCCAACATGCCGTGGTCCAACAGGCGTCATTCACATCGGTCCTGGCCAACATGCCGTGGTCCAACACGCAGATGACCTGGAATTCCTTGTCAGCATGACGATCAAATCAGTGTTATAGTCATGCGAAATCTACATTTTTACTACCGTTATATTGTAATTTATTCTCCGGATAACCGGTTTGAACAATAATAATAATAATTAGGTAACTTCTATTGCGCCTAAGTCCTTAGAAACCTAACTCAGAGGCGCACCAATACCGAACGTAACTTCTTGTTGCTTAGATGGATCTATCACATGTAATGAAATGGAGACTATATCGACACAGAGCGGTTAATTTGATCATTTTGTGGAATCCCAGAGGCACACTCGGCGCACACGACCTGACTGTGGGAGACGGCTGTAAGGTGTTCCTTGGTCCGACGGGAACCATTCGTAGCACCGAGTTCACGGTAGATCCGGGGATCTACACGTGTGATCGACTCACTGTGGCGGTTGATGGCGAGGTATCTCAGTTGCCTGGCGCCGACCCAACAGAAGAAAACCTCACAGTCATAGTAAATTGGTACCAAATAGACTTCCATTATCATTGTTACATGTCTCCCAATTCACAGTTCATAATATATGTAATTACGTTATAATATCTTCTGCAAATCTCTTACCTACTGCTGCTGCTGCTGCTGCTGCTGCTGCTGCTGCTGCTGCTACTGCTACTGCTACTGCTACTGCTACTGCTACTGCTACTGCTACTGCTACTGCTACTGCTACTGCTACTGCTACTGCTACTGCTACTACTACTACTACTACTACCGATCTATCAACCACCCATCGGCCCTCCCTTCTACCAACCTATCAAACACCCATCCGCCCTCCCTTCTACCCACCTATCAACCACCCATCCGCCCTCCCTTCTACCCACCTATCAACCACCCATCCGCCCTCCCTTCTACCCACCTATCAACCACACATCCGCCCTCCCATCTACCCACCTATCAACCACCCATCCGCCCTCCCTTCTACCCACCTATCAACCACCCATCCGCTCTCCCTTCTACCCACCTATCAACCACTCATCCGCCCTCCCTTCTACCCACCTATCAACCACCCATCCGCCCTCCCTTCTACCCACCTATCAACCACCCATCCGCCCTCCCTTCTACCCACCTATCAACCACCCATCCGCCCTCCCTTCTACCCACCTATCAACCATCCAACCGCCTTCCCATCTACCCACCTATCAACCACCCATCGGCTTTCTCATCTACCCACCTATTAACCACCCATCCGCCCTCCCATCTACCCACCTATCAACCACCCATCCGCCCTCCCATCTACCCACCTATCAACCACCCATCCGCCCTCCCTTCTACCCACCTATCAACCACACATCCGCCCTCCCATCTACCCACCTATCAACCACCCATCCGCCCTCCCATCTACCCACATATCAACCACCCATCCGCCGTCCCATCTACCCACCTATCAACCACCTATCTGCCGTCCCATCTACCCACCTATCAACCACCGATCTGCCGTCCCATGTACCCACCTATCAACCGCCCATCTGCCGTCCCATCTACCCACCTATCAACCACCCATCTGCCGTCCCATCTACCCACCTATCAACCACCCATCCGCCCTCCCTTCTACCCATCTATCAACCACCCATCCGCCCTCCCTCCTACCCACCTATCAACCACCCATCCGCCCTCCCTTTTACCCACCTATCAACCACCCATCCGCCCTCCCTTCAACCCACCTATCAACCACCCATCCGCCCTCCCATCTACCCACCTATCAACCACCCATCCACACTCCCATATACCCACCTATCAACCACCCATCCACACTCCCAACTACGAACCAACCATTCACCCTCCTATCTAATAATACTAATAATGCCATTTTACATAGCGCCGATCTCCGCCACGTGGAGGGGCTCATGGGGCCAACCATTCGCCCTCCATAGCCCTATTTACCAGGTGTCACGCAACCATCTTAAGACTTATTATTTCAAGATTGCTATAAATAGCCATTTTTCTACACCTTTCACCTTTTAATAAATATAATTAGCTCAACTAGCATATCACATATCATTTTAATTATGCATTCATTAATATTTTATATTTACATATATATAATATATTTATTATTTATTACAACTGACACTAATAATGTATTGCTGTACTTATTTATTAGTAATTAACTACACACACACACACATATATATATATATACACTTATATTTCTTAACTACATTGATAGTATTTTATTTGATACATAATATACTTTACAACTATGACACATTTAAATTAGTTTTAGTTTGTGTAGTTCAATTTCGTACAACATGATTTTAGCTATACATATTGATATGTTTTATTTACTTTTAGTATATTTATTTCGTATATATTTTAAAACTACTATTGCCAACACTACTGTAAAAAGTTTTACTTTGAATTTGTGTGCGTAAATAAAGTTTAATATTAACATTATTAGTCCTCCCCTCTACCCACCTATCAACCGCACATCCACCCTCCCATCTACCCAAATATCAACCCCACACCCACCCTCCCATCTACCCAAATATCAACCCCACACCCACCCTCCCATCTACCCAAATATCAACCCCACATCAACCCTCCCATATATTCCGCTATCAACTACCCATCCACCCTTCCATGTATCCATCATCCCCCCATCTACCCACTTATCAATCATCCATCCTCATAACAGTTTATCCGCCTGTACGCCCGTCCGCCCGTCCGCCCGCACATCAGTACGTCTATTCATCCACACATCCCCACATCTCACTTGTAGACATGCACTTGTATCTATATCACAGTTGTATTATCCGGAATGTATCGCTGGCTCCCTGTTTCCAGTGCAACGGGGAATAATATGCTTGCCACCTCTTAAGTGTAAACCTTTATATCATTCTAAAAAATACACATTATTCCAAAAGTTAACATATAATTATCATTGGTTAATTTGTTGTAATATTGTCAAAATCGTGCACATATTTATTTGAGTGAATAAATTCTTCTGATTGTTCATTTTATTATATTGACAATCTTACGCAATGTTACATCAACAAAACACAGCAGATGATATGTTACTCACATATATCTCAGTTGTCATATCGTAGTGGCTCTGACTATTCAGAAGCAGCACCTCTTTTGCTCTCCATTTTGGAGATCCCGTAGAAAATTAATAGCCGCAAAATCATCAAGTCAGTTAGATTCTTAGAAAAAATCCAAATACATTTTAAATCTCGGTCTCACACCGAGTTACACATGCTTACATCAAACAAAATGTATTTTTTATGGAACTTGCCTAGTTGTGCCTTTTTTAATACACATAATGGTTGTTAAAGAGTGATGTAGTGTATTATTAGCAATCTGCTTTTCTATGTACATTTTTATAGACTGTATCCAGGAAGAACGGTCAAAACATACTTGAATAATTGAAGAGATTACACACAAAAAAAGAATAGTCAATAAAAAACAAACCTATTGGAGCAGGTACGATCGGTTGGCCAGGATTCAATCTTTGACTTAACCCAAAGTCACCCAACTTCAGTTGTCCAACTTCATTCACCAATATATTTTCTGGCTGAAATGTTAAAAACAGAAAAGCATACAATGTGAACTATATATTATTACCCTGAAAGACAAATATTGAGTTTATTCTTTCTAAAAGCTCATACACAAATTGGGCTATGTACTTAATAATATATTTGTCCTACTCTGTGGTTCCAAGTAGCAGTCTGTTATGAACAACAACCAGAAACTGAGGATCGGGATCAAAGCCAAACTCCTCCTTGATATACAGGGAAAGAAGGACACATTTGAGTGTAAAGACTATATATATATATATATATATATATATATATATATATATATATATATATATATATATATTATCAGACATGATCATACGACAGTGTCATGTCAGACAGGCAGTTTGACAATCATTATATCACATTAGACCCTGTCTGATTTCAGATAGGGCGACAACATATATGCGTCACTGTCATGCGACAGAGAGCATCTGAAAGCCAAACAAATCACGCATTGTATTGACACACCCCATCTCAGTGGAACAGCGAATTAATTACCTTCAGCCATAGTCGTGCCTGCGTCAGTCACTGTCTGAATGTGTGACAGCAGGAGTCTACCCAACATAGGGTCAGACATCAAACATGCGACACTATCACACATTAATAACACACAAGTTCACATGTTTCCATTATGCATGTTGCCATTTACATAAACAAAATTGTACATGTTCAATGAATCACCATCAAACAACAAATTTGCTACTTACTGTTACGTCACAGTGCAGATATCCATTCTGGTGAAGGTAGGCAAGCACAGTTAGAAGCTGCTTGACCAGGTGACAGGCGTGGCTGCTCCAGTCTGCGTTGAGTCTCCTTGAGTTGATCCAGGCGTCGAGCGTGCAGTCACACAGCTCAAAGTGTGTGTATGTAGCATCAGGCTCTGCAGCCTTAAACCAACAGTGAACATGTTACTCTGCAATGTAAAACACATATGTCACCTGCTATTCTCTTCCAACCTTAATACAGTCGTTAAATTACCATGGAAACTATTTGCATTTACCATCGACCAGTTAGAGGTGTACTAACTTCCTGTATATATTTTTATAGAGTTCTATTATATAGAGTTCCAAACACGCCAGTTGAGATAATATTTCATCATTTGTATTTTGTTGGCTGCAAGTTATATATTACAAATAAACGACAGGTGTGCTTTGATTTGACCCACTCTTATTTCGTACAGGCTTCTATAACTAGTAACGTATTCATGTTTTCATATCCTCTCTAGAAAATATCGAAATTATGTACGTAGATATGTCAATATAGAAGATGTAACCATAATCTAAACACACTCTAGAATAACGAGGGATCATCGTCATGCAATACAGGCTATTGCTACTGCTTGTATTCACTATCCCTGACATATGTTGCTTTAGAAAACTCCCTTTTATGCTCAGCGAATTTCATCACCTCCGATCATGTGATATAATGTTGGGTGATTTCAGCCACACGGTACTCATATTTCATGCAACGTTCGGGACGTAGAAGCAAATATTTGCATATATAAAACCGTTCAGCAGCCATGCGTTTAGACGGACAGGTCGTTATGCTGGAATTCCCAAACAGTGTGTATTGTCTTCCAATTGGGGTGGATATTTGCCTGTTCTCACGGGTGAAGTGTCACAATTGACGAAGTTAATAAACTAGTTCGAATCGACAAAATCAAGCCGTTCTCGAACGAGATATGTCAGGAATAGTTTCCATGACAAACAACCTTGGCTTGCGATGATGATGTAGATAGTATGAAAAGGTAGCACGCATATTTCAAATTAGTAATACAGCTGATCGCTAATACAAGGACTTACTAAGAAAGATGCCATGTTGGCTTCACTGTTTTCTTTCTTCTCGAGCTTCTCGAGCAAGTGCTCTTTTAACTGCTGATTCTTCATCATATCTAAATGTCGCATACAACATCGGTGTGGAAACCAATGTAAGTGGACGTTTGGCTGTTCCTACAGAAACACATTGTAAAACATAGTCGTTAATATCTTGCACACAGACTAACATCAAACAATTCATGTTCAGCTAGCAACCTGTTTGTTGGCAAACTTCGGTTTATCTAATTGACAGAGTTAATACAATTGTGCTAAGGGTATTGTATCAATTAGTGGCTGCTTTCCTAAGCTTCATACTATTTTATGTATATGTATGTGTCTGTATGTGTGTATATATATATATATATATATATATATATATATATATATATATATATATATATATATATATATATATATATATATATATATATATTACACCACATTGCCTGTACATTCGATGCCAAAAACTACAGCATTGCATGTACAGTTACATTACCTGTACATATAAGTGTACAGGCAATGTTTTAACATTCCACACACAACTCTCTAGTGCTTTTAATGATGTTTTGACTACTAGTCACATACATTAAGTATGTTCTTTTTGATGGAATTATGCAGTTTAATGCGTGTTGTAGCGTATCATTTTATATTTGTACGAACGGGAAGTTTGAGCGCGTATATGTTTGGTGTCGAGCATTACCTGTGCATATACAAATAACGTATATGTTGTTAGGCTTGTTTAATAGAGTGTATGTTTCACATTAGATTGCGCGCTTACAAAGCTACTACAATCTTTGAAACGTTGCGCGAATAAAAATGAAATATTTACGTAATTTGTATTTTCGCTAAAAACTGACCGCATCTGACTCGGTCCGCGTTTATGTTGAAAACGAATTGGGCGCATGCGTCAGTTGGCGTTGATCTCGACAACACTTCGCGAAAGTTTGCGTTAGAGGAGCATAATGTCGTACGGCCAGAGATTGGTATGTATCTAACAGGTTACTACTAGACTGTTTGTATTGATTGTGTGTTGTAATTTTGCCGTGGCATGCTTGATGAAGTCTACGTTAGAATAGCAGAAAACATGAAAGTTAAACGGCCGATCGAAGATACTCGTGCGAGTTTGGTTTTGGCACAGGAAATTGACTTTAGATACGTTATATTGGTGAATTTACCTAACAACGAATACTTGTTCAACGTACATTATATTTATAGTGTTTTATAAAGGTGCTATGGATATTGCAGCCTCAATTCGCTGCATTTTATGACTTATATTAGAGTAAATTATTTAATTGATGGACGTTGCGTAATGGTCCCTGTAGGGAGTGTGGCGTGTTTATAAACATCTACAAATAACCCAGAAGAGCGGAATATACCTAGATAATATGGGTTGGATTCTCAATATGCCGAAGGCTTCCTTGTCTATATACCATCTGGAGTTTTAATGTCGGATGTTAATTTGCTAAATTTGGCTAAATCTTGTAATTATTACGACCACTGGCACTGCATTACCATTTCGACTCACGGCACGGAAATTGTTCGCGGGAATTTAACTAAAGGGCAATTCCACGGTAACGGAATTACAATTCACAACATTTGTTTGTTTATAATGGTTATATTTTCCCATTCAGCATGTGCCTAGAAAAGAAACTTAAACATGGTTTGAAGTACACACTACTCCCTATAAGTACCAGTTGTACCTATTAAGAAATATAAAATAATTATGAAATTATGGCTGGTTTTACTTTTGGTAACGGAATTACACAGAAAATGTGAACATCAATTTTTATTAAATGTCATGATATATCGTCTGAAATCTGCAATCTACCAGGGCCAACAGCTAGCATTAATAAATAGACATATAAAATTACCTTGTATTTGAGAACATTTTACTCATGATATATGTACTGTTCTTTTATAGTAAACAGGTTTTGGTCGGTAACGGAATTACATGAAATAGTAACGGAATTACGAGTCTGACTATTTTTGGAATAAAACATCAAAATAATAATTGATGCTCATTTTTTTCTTTTTTGCAAGATTACAGAACACCTTAACTTCATGTTCTACTAAAAATAACAACTGTACTGGCCAATAATTGTACACACAGTACAGCAATGTATTTCACATTTAACTCAAAATCAGTCGAAAGCAGTTATTGAACTCCTGTCCATCTGTGGGTCAGGGTGGATGTTAATGTCACAGTCTTTATCAGTTGAGACAGTCAATATATCTTCAGCATAAGGCCACACAAATTTACATAGTTCAACACACTTCATGTAATTTGTCAACTTACTTTAAAAAACCTGGGAAGACACTTTATGTTGCTTTTTTTTACAACCATCCACTTTAAGTCCAGACATTTTGGCAAGGTCTTTTCTGTATTCTCAAGTTTGATTACCCATACTGTTGTCTTCTTTGTCATCTTCATCATTTAAGTGTTTTAATTTTGAAGAAGTTCCTTGTGGATTATTATTTGACATGGTTTTATATAACAGTCACAAACAATGTAACCAACTACCCTCTGTGACTCTTTGCAACTTCTTAATGTTGGGAATTAGACTGATCTCATTCCAGTCATATGAACTTTGTCATTTTTAATTCAACCATGGCTTAGTTGATGCATCCATGTAAAATATTCTGACAGGTGCTGGCAGAAACTTTGTTAAACTTATTGGATGTGATCACGCGATATCACTCCAGAGAACAATTGGAGTCATAGTGTTGGACAATAAACCTTAGCCATGTGGTAAAGAAATACTGTGTAGAATTTCTTTGAAAGTCAATGAACACATTCTGCAACTGATCTTTGATAGATAATCTGGCCTATCTTGTAGATTTATATGGATTCACATTCCATGTAGTATCACGTTTTTTTACAGATAGTACATGTTACAAATGGTGCATGCTTCTGAATCCATGGACAGTTTTCATAAAATCCAAAGATTCCATTCATATTTAACTGAAACATTGTCCCAGTGCCTGTGCTGACCTCTAATGTACTTAGGTCCCATTATTAATTTTTTATTATGATTTATAGTGCAAGAGAAAAAGACATGTAATTATGTTATTGTAACAGTCTGGGCTCTCCAATATGGAATTGCCCTAAAATGGCCTAAATAATTACGGCTTTTTAAAACAGTGTTTTTCTTCACCGTTTATCGATGTGTATGTGTTCGCTATGTCATTCTACATCATGTCCTATACAAAGAAGTCAAATTTAAACCCATTGAGCCGAAGTCATACCAAAACGTGATGTGTATGCTAATTTGTAGGAAATATAAAACAAAATTATTTTTAACAGTTACAGTTGTTTGAATATATATTTTTTTAATAGGAATCAACTTTTGTCGACAGTATGTGATTATCCGAATAATAATTTTCTGTAGTACGGTTTAATTTGCTTATAATTGTACTGTATGAATTTGAAATCCAATTACGTGCATGTATTTTAATTGAAGTCAACTTATTTTATTCACTTATTACTTCTTATATATTATACATACTTACACTAGAAGTATCACTTGCTATAAAGTTTGCAAAAAAAAGTACATGTAACAAGTAAAACATATTATTGTTCTTTTTGACATTTTATGTTGTGGTGTTGTAATCAATGTTTGCATTATGTGTTGTGAATTTATTTGTGAACTTGTCTCAGTGTTGTGTGTGTTCTCAGTGTTGTGTGTGTTGTAGGTTCAACCCCTACTTGTGTTTGTTATTTGCATATAAACACAACTGGTTGTGTATACATATACTGAAGGAAGTCATTAAGTCAGAGTAACTATTGGAATGGTCATTTTCTATTATATAAAGTGCTTATGGAACAGTAATAAAAAATACAAATTGACTGATCTTGTATCTTTAATTCAGGAGGTGGTGACTCAAGAACAATTCTTCATCTGTCAGATTTGGAGTATGTAGAAATATCCCAACATATGAATTTCTATATGTTATGTTTATTTTATATTAAATGTACCTTTTACAATTTTGATTTTGTATTCACTAAAAGAAGTATGACCACTGATTGTTTTATTGTACGTGAAGGAAAGTCTTTCTAGACAAAAGCAGCACACACAGGTAAATAACAATTTACGTTACAGCGGTTTGCTCATTGTTTGTATTATCATTACGTTAACATGTAATTTTACTGTACATTTCTTAAAGTCTCCATGTTTCTTTAAAATGTGCCATTTTGTAATCACCCATGTATTGGACAATAGTCCTGAATATGACCATGTTGGCAAATAAATAAAATAAAACAAGATGTATTTGTTATATTTGAAATATTATCATAACTTCTAAACTATGATTGGTATTTCTGATATTTCAGAAAAAATTGCCAACTGACGATGCCATCTGGTGGTGTCAGTTAGGCATTGACAAAGATGGCTTTCGGGTAGTCCCAAAAACCGCAAGGTTTGTATTTGCTGCATTTACATGATACTTACATAATCCCCTTCATGTGGCCAACACAAAAGAATGTCCATCTTGCCTGTTTGCTTTGGTTTTTGACCCCCAAGAGCCCCCAACTTCACCAAAATGCCATCATCTATTCTTGTTTCACATATCTCTTTGTGTTTCCATCTCACTCTCTTGCCACCACATGCATTACCTCAGTATAAATTTCCGTAAACTACATAACCATGGTAACTATTCCAGTGGGTTACGAATACAGCCATGCTGTAATTAGTTATAATGAAATTATATAAATAACATTGATCTGTATACACTGTTTTCAAGCTGAACCAATCTAATTATTTTCGACTACCCTTGGTACAACAAATACAATTCAGCCAGTGGCTTACACAAGGAAACATTAAACCCACATCTAATTATGACATGACAGTAGTACAGTATATATAAGATGTTATATAAGACGTTCTGTACTTGTTCTATTTGGCTTTTGAAGTATTTGGAAGCGTTGAGCACACTGTGTGGAACCTTCCTGTTGGAGTATGGAGGCACTGTTGTTGGCAAATTCCTTCAGCAAATTGATGAAGGTACCTTGATGCTAGTTTGTGCATTCTGTTACGTTTTTGTTTTACTTGTTTGGGGTCAAATTAATGTTCTATACATAATATGCATTGTATTGTACTGTTGTTAAAAATATATGCTGTTTATGTGTTATTTTGTTGGTATGTTTTTCTATTGTTTTGATACTTACAAGCTTTACTAATAAACTAACACATTTGCTCTAATCTACTTTTCCCATCAATGATTATGTTCTTTTATGGCCACAAGTCCACTACATGAAAATCTTAAGTAGCTTGCATAGTCTGTTCAATAAACAGGTGTGTTTATTATTTAATCATCAAATAAAACATGTCTTTTCTGAACGTTAGGTCAAAGGATTGTTATGCTATAGCTGTGCATAGGAATTATTTATTGTATACTATATTTGCTAATGTCAATATAATGAAACAAAACAAGTGCATCAACAAGCTAGCATGGACTATTTGATAGGTTTCCCTTTTCAGGAAATGAGTCAGAAAGGAGAGGAACAAAAATCGTAATTTGCACATTATGAAATGTTTAAACAGCACATTGCTTAATGTTTAAAACTAACATGTATGTCCCATATTTATATACATGTATATGTGTACGAGAAGTGTACAAATTATCCAGGACAATGTCCAAGACTCATTTGCAATCACTTGCTTTTATGCTAGTGTGGACTGTGGACTGTACTTGCTTGCAAGAAATGAATGACTAGCAAATAAGGCCATACAGAGTCAGCAGTTAAACAGTGTGTGAATTGCTGAAATTGCAAGTTATTTAATGTAAAAAAATTAAATGTATACCCACATTTGTAGGCTTTGGCAGTAGTGTGCGATCTGGTGTGAAATGTGGAGATGCAGAAACGAAACCCGATAGAGGTGATTATATATAACAGTTTACCGTTATGTGTACGAGCAGTGTACACATAATCCAGGACAATATTCAAGACTCATTTGCAATCACTTGCTTTTATGCTAATATGATGCGTGGGCTGTGGACTGTGCTTGCCTGCAAGAAATGAATGACTAGCAAATAAGGCCATAACGAGTCAATAGTTAACCAGAAATGGAGCCTGAGAGAGGAGATTATATATAACAGTGTACTGTTAATGTGTTCTAGAAGTATACAAATCATACAGACACAGTTTCTTAATCTGATGTCATCAATTGACTATTAATAATTATGTATATAAATTAGAGATGTTATTATATTTAGTTTTGCTTGGGTTCGTATAATTCTCTGTTACACAAACAAAGTTTGGTACTATCCAAGGCTGACAGTAAATATGATGTAACCGTTTCACTAAGGTGATCATGAAATGAGTTTGACTGCATTGATGTACCTTCATTTACATTTATTGTCAATTTTTTCTCTCAAATAACATATGTTGTTTTCCATTGCAGTTAAGGATCGAACATATACCAAATGGAGTGCCAAAGAGACAATGGTGGCCCGTGATTACTTAGGAGAAAAAGATGGAACGAGATTGCCTGGTTAGTTATATTACATGTATGCAGGTGACACGTTTTTTAATTGGAAAATAAATTAATTGATGTATTGCCATAAAAAATTAATGAAACAAATGCTGACCTTTCAGTGAGAAACACAATTATATTTCCCCCAGTAAGACTGGTGGAAAAATTATGTCATTATTTTCCTACCATCTCTGTGTCTGCATGATAAGGATGTGGTTGTTGAATGATGTATTGATTTTTTTTTATAGAATGGTAGGTGCAGTAGATTCACAATTTGTTCTGCTCAGTTATTTCACAAACATTTCTGTCCACAGGTAAGAAAGAGATCGAAGAATTTAAGAGAAGCAACCCATCAATGAAGTACCCGTGGACTGTCATCAAGACCAAAGTGATCAATATGAGGAAACGGAGACAGGAAAGATTGCAAAAAAGACTAAATGATTTAAATGAATAGGGGGAGACACGCCACATCTCCTGATCCTGCCGTGTGCATGTTCGCCATTCGCAATCCCCAGGCTAGCTGATTCCGCTCCACTGTCACTGCAAGGAATTCATGGCATTACCTGTCTTTGTGGTTTGTTTGCATTATTTCTCAGTGATATGGAAACATTCTTCCCATCACAGAAATGGAATACACTAACATTTATTGAAAAACTGTATAATGACAGCAATGATGGTATTAATGAAATGTTAAATCTGTTTGTTCACCTGTATGCAGATGACACTGTTATAATGGCCGAAAATGAGCATGACATGCAGAGGAATCTTGATCTACTGAATGAATACTGTATATGTAACAAACTGAAGGTTAATATCCGTAAAAAACAAAAATGATGGTATTTGCCAGGTCAAAGACAAGGATACGTAATATACATATAGCATGGGATGAGCGGATGCTGAATAGCTGGCTGGATGATGTTAACATATCAAAAATGTACTTCAAATTCAGCCCAAGGGATACTGAT
>OZ024857.1:56802669-56927669 GCA_964017155.1 Oasisia sp. SBJ-2009
TGTTCTACCACATTCTTACAGAATATCATCACTGGGAGAGATGGACGTTTTAGATGTAAGAGGTGAACAATTGTAAATGCCAAATGTGGAGGATAATCTTCCGGATGACCTGTGTAGGTAGCTACGCCCACGTGGATTGTCTGCCTCGATGTCTGAATCAAAAGCATGTCTCGTTAAAAGGTAACTAAGAAAAATATATTGTAAACCAATACCGTTCTCTCTCTGTCAGTGTGTTTGTGGAGCCATATCACCAATAATTTTGCTTATATGGGATTTCAAAAGGGGTTTGTAGTCATTACATTCACAATGCTTCATATTCACCTTTTTATGCAATTAATCCTCCCACAATTTATTCAAGGCTATATACTAATCAATATAGTGAGTCAGTGACTCTAAGCTTTTATGTTGCAGTTACTTACACTTACAATACTTTTGCATACAGTATAGCTATAAGTTTACAGATGCATTATGTTAATAAGACGGTAGCTGTATGCATGTTTCAGAGTGAAATGTCTCATGACCAATGGCTTTTCTAAATACATCGTTGATCCGGACTTTAGATTATGGTTATGTGGATGACAGAATACCTAAGGTCACTTTTCCAGCATTTTACAACTCCTTCAGATATCCCGCATACATTTAACTATACACACATGTTTGAATATCTGATGAAGAGAGAAGTGATTGTTTTATCAGCAGATGAAGTTGTTATCGATAATGTCATGTTGCCAGTGGCAGAAAATCACTGCGGAGTGTCTGTGTGTGGCAGGGTGTTGAGGCGAATGCAACCATGTAGGAGCGATAATGACAGATGAAGACTAGCTGCACAGGAGAACCTCAACACTGGCATCTGCCCTCTAGAACAAGCAAAAAGAGCACAAAGCCCCAGACCATTGGTGAGAGAATGTGAAAGTGTATCCATAATAATTACACTGATCATGGTTTTTCTAAGATACTGAATGAAAATATGCTACAAGGATTAATGAATACATTTATTTGATTTGTAAATATATATATATATATATATATATATATATATATAAGAAAGTAATTTTGCAATTTAGGAATGTATAGTATTTGTATTTAAATACTTTTATAAAGTATTAATAATATCCTAATAATTTCAAATACTTTAGTAGTCGCCGTACCCATCTAGAGGTATCCTCGATTGCTATATATTTATATATACAATGGAAATCAAATAAACATATTCAGTAATCCTTGTAGTACATTTTCATTCAGTATCTTAGAAACTTAGAAAAACCATGATCAGTATAATTATTACGGATAGTATACTTTCACATTGTCTCACCAATGGTCTGGGGCTTTGTCCTCTTTTGCTTGTTCTAGAGGGCAGATGCCAGTATTGAGGTTGTCCTGTGCAGCTAGTCTTCATCTGTGATTCTCGGAACGCAACTAGAGCAAACAAGATTGCTCCTACATGGTTGCATTTGCTTCCACGCCCTGCCACACAAAGACACTCTGCAGTGGTTTTTCTGCCACTGGCAACATAACATTATCGATAATGACTCCATCTGCTGATAAAACAATCACTTCTCTCTTCATCAGATATTCATACATGTGTGTATAGTTAAATTTATGCGGGATATCTGAAAGAGTGTCTGTCCAGTTGTAAAATGCCGGAAAAATGACGTTAAATATTCTGTCATCCACATAACTTTGCACAATGTCATAAACCAAAGCCCGGATCAACGATGTATTTAGTAAAGCTATTGGTCATGAGTCTTTTCACTTTGAAACATGCATACAGCTAGCATCACATTAATATAATGCATTTGTAAACTTATAGGTATAACGTATGCAAACATATTTAAGTGTAAGTAACTGCAACAGAAAAGGTTAGAGTCACTAACTCACTGTATTGATTAGTATATAGCCTTGAATATAATTGTGGGATTAATTGCATAAAAAGTTGAATATGAAGCGTTGTCAATGTAACAACTACAAACTCCTATTTGAAACCCTATATAAGCAAAAGTATTGGTGATATGGCTCCACAAATACACTGACAGATAGAGAACGGTATTGCTTTACAATATATTTTCCTTAGTTACCTTTTAACGAGACATGCTTTTGATTCAGACATTGAGGCAGACAACCCACCTGTGCATAGCCACCTGCGCAGGTCGTCCGGAAGATTATCCTCCACATTTGGCATTTCCAATTTCGCACCTTTTACATCTTCTTAACTAAAATGTCCATCTCTCCCAGTGATGATATTCTGTATAAAAAAAAGTGGTAGAACATACATGCCTGAAATATTTACATAGTTTTACTTTTGCTAAAAAATTATTCTGGCATGTCCATTATATACATATTCCTCAATTATCTTTGTACCAAAATGTCAATTGTTTTCCTAGACCTAGTGATGACATTCTGTCAAGATGTGGACAGAACACACATCATACCTGAAATATTTAACAATGTTTTATTTTGCTCAATATACAGCATATATATATATATATATATATATATATATATATATATATATATATATATATATATATATATATATATATATATATATATATATATAATAAGGCTTATTTCAGACAAGACGTCCATATATGTATACATAAAATACAATAACAAAATTGAAAAGTACAATACATATAATACAATCAAAGCAATGAGATCAACGTAAAAATATAAGTGTAAAATAAAAAAAGTTATGTCTAAATATATGAGGAAATGAATTAAATAAGTTGTAAAAATAAATACTAAACAAAATTGATTCAAAAATAAATACAATACTAATAACATGTGTACAATAACGACCTCCAGTATGAGTACATATGGCTCTTAAAATGAATATCGGTATGAAGGTAATTAATAAAAAGGATATTATCTGACTGATGAAGACGACATAAAAGACTGAATATTAATGAACGAATGCGTTCATTGAAGGATTTAATATAGTTGGTGGCAAACATAAAACTTGCACTACATCTTGAGGGTAAGTTTAGTAAAATTCTGAGGCTATTATTGTATGCGACAGTAATGCTTTTGAGGCTATATTTTTTGAATTTGCACCAAAGACTAGAAGAATACATATATATTAGATATCATAAATTATCATAAACCAAACAGTACCTACAATACAAGTTATTAAAATGACAAATTCTAAATCTCGAAACGCCTACGTCAAAAATACTGTTCGTGTTATCTGCCCTTGAATAATCTTAAATGACACGGATTTTTGACCTGGCAGAAGATGTCCTAGTTGTGTCATTATGATGCTACATAACAGTGAAATCAATATGATACTAAGCCACACTTTGATTCAATAATTTATAACAAATAAATTGACACAGATAAAATGTCCCCAAGCGACACATTTCTATACAATAAGGTTCTACACATCAATTTATTCCTATAATTATAACAACTAAGACGTATGGCAAACGTAGCTGCACAAAAAAGTCGAAGATGAAGGCACTGTCAAACCTGGCGGCAGACGCGTGACTTCACAAGTTGACTTCAACGAGAATTCTTGCTGTCAAATAGTATGGCATAACCAGTAATATAATAAGTTGCGGCGCTCTTTGATGACGCATTCACACACTTTGATTATATGCCGTGAAGGTTTTTTTACTACATTTTCTTGTTATGTAGCCAGTTTGTGAGATAGCCAGGTTTTGCGAGACACCTGAAAAACACAGGCTTTTAACATGGGATAATGGCGGCACAACAAACTTTTGACGAGTACAAAATGCACAATGCAATGCGCCGGAAGGGCTTCCCCATATACTGACGTCATAGTGCACAAGGTCCATTTTTGATTGGTCGATGGATGTGTGGACGCCATTATCGGTCTCATTTGGCGCGTTTTCAAGCAGTATAGCAGTTCTGTTTGGGGATGCTCCAATATCAGCAACAAATTTAAGTTATATGGATTCCCTTTTAATAAGAAAAGATTGGCAACATGGGAAAGTAATGTGAATCGTGAAGGGTGGAAGGCGAAGCCAGGAATATCGATATTGTGCGATGTAGGTGTAGACATATATACCGTAGCCATATGATCTACTACAGTCTACACTGTCAGTGTCATTCGAAATTTCTCGTGTAAACAAACAAGGCATATGTTTCCATACGATGCCTAAATGCCTGTTGTTCATGTAATGATATAAACAAGTTATACTTTGAAACTGGTTAGACTTAGAGTGAAGTATCTATAATTTTACAACACTAACAAGACCAAATACCCAAAATTGTATTATCAAGAAAAGACACTAGCCCCGTTACGGTTGTGTATATCACCACCAGGCATCACGGATTATGGCGCAGTGAAGTGTTTATTCTTATCAAAAACCGGTTTGTCTCGTTTTTAACTTTGTTACATGTTTATAGACGTTCATTGATTTGCTCGCTGTGACTGTAAAATAGACATATTGATTGATTTATTTGTTGGTTGACTATGAATTACTAGGCGTCGTGATTATGAATGGGGTTGGTAGAAAAATCTTATTTTTCTACTTCGCTCTTTGACTTTGGTTTTGAATATGTGGCAAAGGCATAGAGGAGGTACAGGAATGTATGTATAATGCTATGTTGCGAGTTTTATTAAAGTTTTATCATACAGTATGTTAAAGGAGAATTGGCTAATTTAACTACATGTCTATACTAAATCAACAGTTCCTTTTATATATTTAGCAGTTATTCAAGCGTCTACTAAATGTAAGGGGTCATTCCATGTCAAATCAACCACTCAAAACATCACCCGACTCCAATTTTGATGAAATTTAGTACAGTTGTTGGCAAAATAAAAAATAAAATAAAAGTCTAGGTCAAGTATCATGGAAGATATAGGTCACTGAACTTTGACCCGATTTGCATACTAACCGCTACAGTAATGCCTGTAAATCTGCTATTAATAAAGCTAGAGAAACAAACAATATATCATTGGAAAGCCAATAAACATGCGCATATAACTATAATAAAATTCAAACAATTGTGTAAATAAGAATGTTGTAATTATCAAATTTTAACCTTTAACCTCAAGTACCCAATAAATGTATCCTCTGATTTTGCAAATATTTTGTAGACAGTATCCTATACTATTGCAGAAGTATGTAGCCCAATACAAACATAGCACAATCTATGATTTTGCTAATATTGTGTACAGAGGATCAAATATTATTGCAGAAGAGTCCCTGAAAATATTAGAGTGGGCAAATAATAAGTTTCAGAGATACATCAAATTAAGTACACCCGTGGATGTAAAATTGCACCAGGATAGCATTGTATAGCCCAATACAAACATACGGCACAATCTCTGATTTTGCTAATAGTTTGCATAGAACATCCTATACTATTGCAGAAAAGTCCCTGAAAATATTGGAGTGAGCAAATAATAATGTTCAGAGATACATGAAATTAAGCACAGCCGTGGATGAAAAACTGCACCAGGATAGCACTATATAACCCAGCACGAACATACAGCAGTGTCTGATGTGTAAATCATACATGTATTTGTGCTCACTAATTATACATTTCATTACTTCACCTTTTTCTGATCACTTCACATATTATCTCTCAGTCTACTGAAACTGCAATCATCACACATGAAGCTGATCAACTATCAATACAGTTCAATCTGCAATGCTTACCATTTCTCTGTATGCCACAAATCACATAACAGTACAGGCAAAATTGACATGTGCATAATTTCAAATGGTCGCGTATATTTATTTTATTTCAGGCACACTTCGAAACCAACCAATTCGAATTACACCGCCTTGCCCTTGATGGGAAACATAAAACATTAAAATCGAATTCAGTCCCAAACGACCGGGACAGACCGAGACTAAACCGGGGAGCACCGTGGCCACACCGGGGAGCACCCACTGTACAGTGGGAGCACCGTAGCCACACCGGGGAGCACCCACTGTACAGTGGGAGCACCGTGGCCACACCGGGGAGCACCCACTGTACAGTGGGAGCACCGTGGCCACACCGGGGAGCACCCACTGTACAGTGGGAGCACCGTGGCCACACCGGGGAGCACCCACTGTACAGTGGGAGCACCGTGGCCACACCGGGGAGCACCCACTGTACAGTGGGAGCACCGTGGCCACACCGTGGAGCACCCACTGTACAGTGGGAGCACCGTGGCCACACCGGAGAGCACCGCGATAAACCGGCACCGAACCGGAGCGACATCGTGGCATATCCTTGACACTCCGGGAGTCCGGGGTGATACCGTGTGACACCGTGGCTACATCGGGATGATCCGGGGTTCAACACGTGGTGACACCATGGCGACACCGGCAATACCACTGTATATATGAGACTGAAATAATTATACAAATGAGCCAAATCTTCACGGATCACTCCGGAGCACCTGGAATTTTTGCCGAGGTACACCGTGGCCAGAACCCGGACAGTGGGACTTAGGCTTTAGGGTCACCTCATATCCCATTGCATTTGATTTTTATTACTCGCTGTAGTTTTCAGTTGTTCGTAGTTTGTTTGGCAAGGTATGGGTAAGCTCTAAATGGTACTTGCTCCAGTTACGAAGAACAAAACCGTAAAACTTCCTCCAAGAACCACTATCATTCGTTAATTTAGGTAGTGTGTTTAGCAAATTAATCAAAATCATTATGTTAGACATAACATAATGAAATAACACAAATACTTAATTTGCAACAATTTAAGAAAAGACTCACGCCGTTGTTCCTTTCTTCGTACTTGTGAATAGTTATTGCAATGTTAACAAATAATTACTGTTACTTTGTACTCAGTCTTATAAAGCTTATTACGGTTACTAGATAGCCTATGTGTTTTCATTTGAATAGTAACATGACGTCTGCTATGTCCATTCAACAAAAGAACAACTCAGAAACCATGAAATTGTATTATCCTAAAGCAATACTATATATATATATATATATATAATATATATATATATATATAATATATGTATATATATATATATATATATATATATATATATATATATATATATATATATATATATATTTCTATGATCTTGTTGATAACACTGTAATTCAATCATTCAAACACTACCATTCATTCCACACTAGACATATTAAATTTTGGAATTCACAGCAGATATTCACCCAAGTCAGTTATATTATAAGAAGACAACTTGTATTGATGAATGTGTGTTATAATGATATGCTGACTCTCCACCATTTTAAAGCTACACACGAAATATCCTTAAAAAAGACATCGGTGATGTGAGCAACGTTAATCCATTTGAGGACATGCTGGCTACAACAGTCATTGTGAAGTAGCAAGTATGGTTATTTTCTGTGTAGCGTACAACTGTACCAACCGACAGAAAACAGGATCCGGAGTCTCTTTCCATTGGTTATACAATATGTAGCTTAGGTTATAGTCTTTGCGAACATATTTATGTTTCACTGCCATTAACTTAAGAAATTTATAATTTTAAAACATTACAGTCATATGCAAATTGACCAACACTAATACATGAAATTACCAAACTAATTCTGTTTAGGGGGACATGAAAGTGAAACTGTGGTCATTTTGAGGAAACCTGTTAACTTACTATGACACCCCTGCTATTTTGTTGCAGTTTGCCTAATTTTATTTATTTATTGTTATTACTATTGACACCATATCATTAGTTAGTTGACTATCTTAACATTACTACTTGTCTACCTTTCTACCTTTTCTACTACTGTTGTTGTTAGTAATGTTGGCAGCTCTGTATTGTTGTTGTTTTCCCTATTCTCTCACCCACTTTGCATGGTCTGTTTTTTTAATCTGTGAAATTGGAGGATGGACTTCAGTTGGTTAATTTTTAAATGACCTTTTTTGTAAAACACCACAACAATTGTGGATCTGACAGAATAACAAATTAAATAGTTCTAGGCTGTACTCACTCCTCGCACAGTGAGACACTATATAAGCCTGTTGATTTGTTTCAGACAGACATATTAGTGAGGCAACTGTTTGAACTCATTATCCCCAATTAAACAACACTGGCTAACCGATGTCAGTAAATAAATAGCGTGATAATTATGTAGAAAATTTGGTGCAGTCCTATGTATAAACAGGGACTGCAGTTGCTTTCTGCCTGGCATTAGCATGGCTGTCACAAGCCCATGTTGACTTCAAAGTATCATGTGTCAACTAATAGCAGGCAAGCAGTCTTGTTCTACTGGGGTGTTCTATTTATATATATATGGCTAAATATAATCACGCCGGCTATTCGCTAATATTCGTATGGTAATTGGTGTAAAAAGCTGCTTGCAATTTCGTTCGCCGAATGGAAATGTCACGGTTGTTTACAACACCATCGCGGTTTATGGCGCACTGAAATCCTGTGTACTGCATTGGGGTTTCGAAAATATCTGGTTGCTTTGTTCATTTTAGTTTGTTAAAAAATATCCTGCGAATTTGTAGACGTCCTTTTCCTAACAGTGTCCGTTATATATATATATATATATATATATATATATATATATATATATATATATATATAATATATATAATAATAATAATAAGAGATATATTTAATCATAATGACGCTCAAACTAATATGAGGCACGAACATGGACATAGCAGCATCCAGCAAAACACACAGCCTCCTCACTCCATGACCATGACAGTACGTACAATAATCGGCAATTTGACAGCATCATATCAAAGATCCGCTACATCTACACTACCTTTCGCCATGGTTGGAATGGTAATGTGCTAAAACAACAATGGAAGATAAGCTGATAGACAGGTTTAGTCACATCATTCTCGATTTATATCATGTTCACATCACAAATCAAACTATTTGCAGATGACAGTTTGTTGTATGCCAGAATCAGTGGCGAGGAAGACGCAGTGCGCCTGCAGGAGGACCTCAACAGGCTCACCGAATGGGAAGAGACCTGGATGATGCACTTCCATCCAGCTAAATGTGAAACACTAAGGATCACGAATAAAGTTAAACCTATCAACTATGACTACTATATCCACAACCACAAACTATCTCTAGCCATAGACCATATCCCTAAATCGAAGCAGGAGAAAGCCAGACAAAGCATAAACATCAATAGCAAACTGTCCTGGAATCATCATGTAGATGCAATCACAAAGAAAGCAAATAGTACCCTCGCAATCCTTAGACGCAATACCAGCAACTGCCCAAAACCAGTCAAATCATACTGCTATGAAACCTATGTCAGACCCACACTAGAATATGCCTCCACTGTATGGGATCCAACTACAAAACACAATATAAATAAAATGGAAATGGTGCAGAGGCGTGCAGCCACATACGTACACAGTGACTGGCGGCGCCACAGTAGCCCAACTGAAATGATGAACCAATTGCAATGGCAGACCTTAGAACACCGCAGACACACAGCTAGACTCACTATGATGTACAAAATCCAACACAACTTAATAGACATCCCTCTCAACAAATACACCCAGCCAGCGCGTACCCACTGTGCCACAGAACATCTAGCCGCTGGGCGTAGAGGGCACCCCTTACAACTCAGGGTTCAACGCTCCCGACTACAAGCATACCAACACTCATTCTTCATAAGCACTATAGAACCCTGGAACAAACTCACAGTCCAAACAATAAATGCTCCCTCCATAGAGGCTTTCAAACAGTGGGTCTGACAGTGCCTTGAGCGTGACAGCTCTACGCTCTACCACAGACCTTAACTTAAGGCATAACTCATCGGAACTACTGTTTTTAACATGCACTTTTTTAATATATATTATTAAAAAAAAATCTAAACAACACCATTATTATTATTACAGTTTTTAATCAGCACTTGAACATGCGCACACTATCCACGAAGTGGTCAAAATTGACGGTAGTGGATTACCGGAACTCACGGAAGAAGAAGAAGTAATCACGCCACGGTCGGAGAACGTACGAACGTACCACCGTCCTAGCATGGACGCTGCACTGGTGTTAACTAAACTTCCGACGAATGTTTCTCAACATGAAGCCGAACCGTCCAATATCACATCATATCCATGTGTGCACTTATTACACATAAAGTATCTCGAATCCAAGCAGAACAACAAGGTGAAGGTCAAGGCATAACATTTGTAATACGTCATGTGGTTATCAGGTGTCGATACCGAAAATGGCGTCCAGGTTTTCAGTTGGCCAAACTCTATGTATCTAAGGCTCTGGCCTTGGTGAATGTGTTGTGCGCTCGCATTGTATATTCATACCTAGTCTTGTTTCACTTTGTTATTTACCGTTAATTTTGTTAGTTATATTATTTGTTGTAAGTTTCGAAGTTAGTATAGTTAGATCATTATGGCATACGGATATTTGGACGATCTGAGTCATTTAGACCGAGCGCGCCTAAAGTACATGTCAAAACTGACAGCGCTGTCTGCGGGAACCTGCCGGTACAAGATCCCGTAGACGATGCCACGAAATGACCGGGGATCGAATGACCCGATGTAGCATACTACCTGATCGAGACACCGGGTGTGTTTACGAGAGAAAGTATGCGACGGATTCTCGAGGCACACACCCTGGTTGAGTCTGGCTGGGTGAAAACAGTGCTTGACTTGAAGGCCACTGACAGCCCTCACTCAATGCATTCTGAAGGCTGATGTCATTCCATCACAGCGGGTTAACGACACACCGCATCACCCCTGGGTTGATTTGTACGAAAATGACAGGGCTGTGACAGCAGCACACTGTGATTGCATGGCTGGGTAAGTACTCGCACTAAATCTTTAAACAATTATTCTGACTATGAAATCTGTCAAAAAAATATAAACATTGAGAAACAGAATGACCCATCAACATGAGCTTGTATTAAACTCATACATGTGTCAGATTGTTGGTGACATTGTGATTGTATGTTCAGTTACATTCATATTTTCATTATTATTATCATAGCGTGATTACAATGTATCATTGTATTTAATTATTGAGAGTTATTCTTGGGAAATGTTTACTTCTGCCCACATACATTTGCATTATTTCAAATATTGTTTTATTGTGATAAATATAAAACGTTTGTTATATAACAACAGACATATAATTTATTTTGGTAATCAAAATTAAATTGTTTTCTTTGTGTTTATTTATCATGTTGTTCTGTTTCAGACTCGGTGAATCATGTTCACACGTAGCAGCACTGCTGTTCAATGTGGAAGCTGCGATACGTCTCGAGTACACCAGACATACTACAGGAACAACGACTTAGTGAAGAAGGTGAAACCAGCTCCAGTGCACAGCATCCAGGTCTTTCCAAAAGTCTGCCACCAAGACGGTTATTCAGCGGAACAGATATGCCACCCCGAGCATCGCAACTGACCAAGAGCGAAAGCAGTTGCTGGATAGTCTCGCCAGCTGTTCACGACATCCAGTTGGCCTCAGCCTTTTCGAGGAACACTGCCATCCATATTGCTGGAAGGCAACAGCAGAACTGGAGCCATTCCCACGTATTTTTACCTTACCAAAAAACATGCAAATAAAAGTACTGGCAAATTAAATTCACAAATCAGTCTTTTCGTTATAATACTGTAGCACCACACCACAATTAAGACATGTATCAATGTCACTATACTAGGTTGACTACAACAGTGGGGTCAACTGCTATACAAATGACACAGAATAAAATAATATCAGACTCAGACCTAACATTCACCGAGCTCCTGTTGTTACGATGATTGCGCATGCGCACGCTTTGCCCACTGGGAAAATGGCGGCAAGTCGAGAATTAAAGTTTATAATAATTATGTCTCATGTAAGATAGTGTTCACTGTTTATGTAAAAGAAAAACGGTTATATTACGTACAGCTAAACTGGTATTATAATGTGGCTCACAACTTAAGAACTGTGAGTGTGAAGTCAGTGATTTGTGAAAGTTATTAGCGAATTAGTTAAAAATGAACGTCAGAAAGAAAATGCTGACTGCGATTTATTGCGTCCACTTACTTCCAATCACTTTAGTGTATGTCACTGCAAAGATGAACCTTGTTGTGTAATAATGTTGCTATGAATGTTAACATTAAGCTTGGACCAAGGATTTGATCAATTGGTATTTCGTATCAATTTTTCAAAACACAGGCACAGATGCTCGGCTGACCCGGCCATGCTGACACATCGATTGCGGAAAAAATTCCAGTAGGTGGCCCCACCAACTGGTAGATTAAGACTAGTGTAAATGATACACATAAACAGGATAAATATACATGTTGTTATTTGCACGTATTTCATGCTAAAAATTGCAGTATATACGGCCGTATCCCACATAATTATACTGTCGAATTAATTTCGTAAAGAACATATGCAAAAATAATTATTGACGTTTTATGACGTCGCTGCGTAGTCGGATTTAGTCAAATAGACTGAAATGTATATTGGTGATTTCACCCGTTTAACGAACACAACACTTTTCATATTATCAAAAAGCCTCACCTAGCATACCACAATATGTTAATATACATAGAGTTGAAAAATCTGTCGACAACAAGGAACGATTGAGCAATGACTATCGAGCGACACATTCCGTGTCGCTTGATAAAGTGCCGCTGCATAGTCGGTCAACTGTCGCTCCATAGTCGCATTCATACAAATATATATATATATATATATATATATATATATATATATATATATATATATATATATCCTTATTTAATTTTAGATAATTGTTTTTTTTCTCGATGAAAAATAATTGTTATTACATTATGGAAGTATTTACACAATTTAACTGAGTCAATACATATACCGTTTTACCACAGGCTTTAATAATCTTTATAATGTTATGTGCTTTATTAGCAGTATGATAGTTAGTCAACATTTCAACAGCTGCTCTGTTGGTCAACCTTGCCATTTCTCTTGGTGATGTTTCTCTGTAAATAAAATTAAAACGGCCAGTCACCATAAATTATAATACTTAGCATGGGAAGCTCTCTGTGATAGTGATACTATGCTCAAATAAACATATACATTTCGAATATTAACCACATTAGCAAGATTGTATTTTTTTTTATTTATTCACACCAGAATAGCTTTTTGAAATATTACCATGTTCAAAGATGCAGTTAGATTATATTCTGATATGATATTATTTTAAGGTTTCCGTCATTGCGTCAGCGCAATCCTGAAAATGGGCTGTAAATTCAAAACGACTTAGCTACAATGCGCTACATGCGATTTATATGATATTTTAGGGTCTTCATCTAACTACTATCCAAACTTATGAACACTTCCTCAACATGCCACTAAGATATACTTATCCGAACATAGCGCATATTCACTCATAAAGATATAACTTAAATAACTCACCTAAAATATTGCAATTCACACAGCCGCATTGTCTGTTATATTGGGTCTCAGAAAAGGCTCTTAAAAGGAATTTGCCTGGGCCTCCCCTCATGAGCAGAAAAACCACATGGTCATGGTCCGTCATGGACACCAATTTCAACCGACGTACCGACGCGCCCCTAGCGGATTTGCAGGTCCCTAGCTCTGGGTACACACGTACCCGTAGAGTAAATAGTACGGATTTTGCATGAAATATATAGAGATAAGCTGGCAAGTTAAAAGCCAAAAAGCGTTTGTATTTTAAACGAAATGTCATGATATAGCATTCATAAACAAACGTTAGTTGCCTCCATGGTTCTGGAATATAACAATACAGACAATATAGCGACTAGCCGAATCACTGCCACTGACAGTGACGCATCTGACAGCAGCGTCGGTTATGATCGCTTCTATTCACGCTTTTACTTTAAAAATGACACAACCGTAGTAAAATGATAATTTGTGCATATTTTATCGTGACGTTGATTGCCGTACAAAGCTTGTTTCATGGTAGGTAAAGTTTGATTGTGAAACTGCAAATTATGCTTGAATAAGGCTGACACCGAGTGACAGGACGCAACAATCTGTTTGTTCTTCCTAATTGGTAAACGTTGCGTTCTCCTCTGCATAGAGGTACTGTACTGGCCCAACCGTGAGTCGAGACATCTGCAAAGTATACCGATATTATAAATCTGCAACATTTAGCTTAGACCACTTGTCCAAACGAATTGTTAAACATAATTATATACTTTGACGAAGCATTTACAGAATATACAACGCGAGACGAAGTCGCACGAATACATGTCCGTTAAAACTCCATTGTCAGTTCTATTGTTTTTGCTCGACTAATTTCACGAAAAAGCAAACCTACCAAGTATCCCCTGTGACATACTGGTTCGCTTTTGCACATGTTTTAATTCGTTTCTTGGTAACACGTAAACATTATTTTATAGGAGGTTCCTAATATATAGTTTTTTCATATTGAAGATTTCTACCGTTCTGATTTTATGTGGTTAGACTATCTTCGCCGTGATAACGCGTAGTAACGAAGACGTCGCAAGATCGGCCTTGACCCTCAAACATCCAGGACTTCGTGTTTACGTAGAAATTTGCGAATCCAATGGAGATTCATTCCAATTTGTCTGCTTATTAAATGAAATTTTCAATGCGGGTCGCCCATGAAATATGCCACCAAGAAGAAGAGCGACGACAGCAACCGTCCACAAAAGTGTACCTTAGAAAGAAGATGCATTTATGGATTGAAACGAAAGAGTCGGCCGGCATGACCAAATTCGCGACAAGGTGAGTCAAGGAGGCTTGTCAAGGACAAGGGACTTTTGACAGGGGACAAGTTAATAAATCCTGCTTACTTCAACGATTAGCACATAGTTTAGTCGTATGACAATCAAGATTATGTTGTGTTCACCAACATAATTTTTTACTAGAACTAGGATTAGCTGCTCGATCCTGTCGTTCGGCTTCGCAATCGGCTTCGCTAATAATTAGTTCGTTGGAGGCAACGCCAAAGCCAAGCCCAGGCCAAGGCAAAGCCAAAGGCCGGCTAGCCTGGGCCCTAGCCCTAACCCTACCGTAGCGGCGTAGGCGTAGTAGACTGTTCGTGCGGCCGCAGTTTTAATGTAGGAAGTCCATAATAAGATGTCTATATAGCTGTCACAAGAGACAACAGCTTTGTAACTTTTGCAAGTATATTAAAATTGGAATACACGTCATATTTTCAGAAAGTGCCATCACCACAGAGTTTGCAGCATGGGCCATAGGCATAGCTATTTATATCAGCCTCAGGTAAATAATTACTCTGTCAACAATTCTTTTATAACAATTATACATGTTTACACTGTGCAATCAACGAACATTACAGGTGTATGTCAGTTGTAAATGCAAGTGGCCTGGGCCTCCCAGACCTTAGAAATGTTGTATACCTCCAGACCTGTCATAATAAGTCTATGCAAATGTGCTACAGAGTGTTTGAAATGTGCTCCAGTTTAGGTGATAATAATAAGTTGTGGCATTGTCCAATATCACCACTCCAGATAAGACAATGGAGTAGCTGAAGGTATGGTGGTGCAATATCAGTAACATTTAAGCTACACCATTTGATTCATCTGCCAGTGGAAGTTTTTGTGCCCCATAGAATCAATTTCTGAACCTGCCCCTGCGTATTATAGTTTATTTGTCTGCATGAGTATTTTGCAGTAATGGGTATCCTTGACAAATGGTATATTGTTGGAATTGTTGAATGTACTAAAGTAAAGACAACATAAAGGAAACACATTTTATTGAAATTATTTAATGAGATTGACTACAAAATAATGGCAAGCACAACTACAGGTGAAAACTCTGCATATGATATATGTATTTTTTTAATATGACATGCACATCAGATAAAAACAAAGCACTAAAACAAAATTAGGAAAAGGTTGAAAACATGTTTGGTACATATAAAAAGAGTTATCACAATTCATTCATAAACAATCCAGTCATGGTATGACAAATGCTGGTTAGTTCAAAAACATTAATCCCATTTATTAGGCTTTAAATTTACCATTTGTAGAGCGCAATGGCTCAGGGGTAGAGTTTCGGACTCTCGACTACGAGAACCCGAGTTCGAATCCTGTGCTGTGGTGTTAAAACCTTGCGCAATTTATTTTCACTCTACATTGCTCCAGTTCACTCAGCTGTATAAATGAGTACCTGGCTATATACAGTGGTGGATATGTGTACGAGCAGCCTTCGCGCATTAATTGTAGCATATGGCTGGATGCTTCCCAGAGAAGCCAAAATGGTGTCTGAGTGAACAGGGCTGTCAGGGAAGCAAAGTGTAAAGCACATTGAAGCCTGGATACTGCGCTATATAAGAACTTGCTTTTACTTTTTTTACCTACTACAAATATGTGCCTAACACTACATCCCATGGGCAAATTGTTCAATATCCTGAAAGAATTGTTACACAACAAAACATCATGGAAATTTACTTTAAATTGTAAAGTTTACTCATAACGCACGCATTATAGATATTACTGAAACATGCTGTAAATAGCTTATTTTTACAGCAGTAGAACATAAATGGATGTTTTATTATACATATTTCTCCTGGCAAGTTGGCATACAAATCTCAGTTTGGCTTCAATGCCAGACTCGGCTGACAAGTTTTTACAAATGACATGTCCAAAATATTTACAAGGTGACAAAGTTTAACTGGTTAACTCCTGAAGTAATTTTCTGACATAGATTTGACTTTCTAGATACAAAGTACATATACATATGATATACGTATAATGTGTACATAATATATAACAATAACAACAAATAAAGTAGTGTAAGTTAACCATATTGATATTTTTAATCAGTGATATGTAAAATACAAAAATATAATTTTGTTGGTGTTTACAACTCGCAGAAAAGTGATTCAACTAGTCAGGGTCCTCGCCATGTGGCTGAGAGTTACATGTGCAATCGCTATATTATGCTTACTCACCTGTATGAAGAGTACAGGCTACATATAGTGGTGGATACTTTTATTTTATATAGTTAAGTCTTCGCATGATAACTTAAGTGTGGCTGAATGCTTCCTACATTAGTAGATATGTTGTTTTATTTTAACAGCTATTATTAAAGTATAACATGTCTGGCTGTAAAGTTTACAAAATGAATACCAAATACCAAACAATTGTATTGTTGACTTTGCTAAATGTACCATCACATGTAAAATATCATACAAGTCAGAACCATGTTAATTGTCACTTTGTTTCTTGTATAGTAGATGTGGATGCACAGCAACATGTCAGGAACCTGGTATGCAGTACCATTAAAGAGAATGCATTCACACAGTAATGCCATCGATATCCAAGCCGATGTAGTTCACCAAAGAATGCCGAACCTGTCTTACAGTGTCGAGAGCGGTTGACCGAAGGCTAATGCCATATTTGCCAGACCATGGCACCCACCATTCTATCACGAACTGCAAAGCTAGTCAAACCTCACCATATTCGCACCACTCTGTTGATATTCACATGGCATTTAATCTGCAGCATCTTGCACAGCCCATGGTTATGGAATCTTGTCTGGCATCTTGTGCAGTATAGCTTATTAACTTGTGGACCTAGTGGTGGCAAGCACACTAGTTCACTGTTCTGTTTATTGTTGAGTGTTGACCTGAAAAGAAAAGCATATCATACTCAAATTCAGTCAATAAAAACAGATATCATTGTATTAGAGTTGTCATTATGGGGTGTTCAATGCCTTAATCAATAAACGTACAGCTACGTAAAACATTCCACACGAAAGGCAGCAAGAAATGTTCAGCTGCAGCAGCGTCTACAAGTTGGTATCTGAGCAGGGTTGTAATTTATTTGGTGTGTATTTTCATTATATGAAATTAAATTACCCTGGAATATTTAATTATACTGATTATAGATATTATTATAGAATGATTTGAATACTCCAAAGCATAGAGTATTCATATTTTCTGTTTTATTTTCAATATACAATTTTTTGTCAGTGTCTGTTATGTAATAACTATTACATTATATTATATTTATCATGTTGTGGTTCAGCTGGAGGTTGTATCCATATCAACGTGAGTGTTGGAAATGACAAAATAAGGTGTTATTGAGATGCCAACAGTATATTGCCTTAACCAAATAATCATACATACTATGCATGTCTACCTTCTTCAAAATGAATAATTTATTTATTTAAATTCATTTCCGAGTCATCGTTGTATGCTGAATACTTTTTAAAGGTGTTGACCGCAGTGTGTATGGACAAATGCTATCGTAGTTTTCTTTGTACAAGATATTATTATGAACATTTGAATGAAAACAAACGTGTTTTTAAATTGACATTAAAATGTTTATATATATATATATATATATATATATATATATATATATATATATATAATTTGAGTTATATATTATGCATTCATATATTGCTGTGATAAAAATGTTGCTAAACATGTAAGATTAGAACAGCTGGCACATGCTAGTTGAACGGTATAAGGTATTATATAGAGTACTACAGCCAGGCATAATTCAGCCAGAGACAGCCTGATACATCAAAGAAAACACAACTACAATGGAAACAAGTGCAACAACCAGCCAGCAATTAGCCATTTTATGTTCATGTTTACATTTTTATGTTGAATAAATATATTGAATACATTTATCACCATCATGGTTGTCATACAATTCTAAATTATATTACATAAAATATTTTTCTTCTTCTTATTGTAGCTCAGCACTCTGTAGTAGCCACGTGCATACGTGACTAGATTATTGTCGAGCTTGGTCGGTCGCAAGTATCAACAACATGCAGTAATAATAGTAAAATGTGAGTCACAAAACACTGCTTTGATACTTGTGATAACCAACATAAGTCTTCGTTCCGCGTTCTGTTGGACGATAGAACGGATGCTTCCTACGATCAACCGGAGCATACCGCCAAAGTTCCCAAGCCAATGATTTACCATTTCGTCCCTCACGCCATCTACTCTCCCTAGACGTGTACTTTTGCAATTACATAGCTTATTAACAAGATCCTGCGTAATCAAATACAATACCGGTTCATATAAAATTATAAATACAGGCTGTATCTGGCTGAGTCATGTGAGCAATGCCAACAGTCAAACTGGTTTGTCAGTGACAGTGTCAGTGTCATACTTGTAATTTTACAAGTTAGAGAATCCGCGTCGAGTAGACCTATAATGACGTTCACATGTTGCAGTTCTCGTTGAATTAGCCCACGACTACTTGCGTTTGTTGCTAACTGTGATGGTGCAATATGGTAAAATGGCTTTTTGTTATTTCTTATGGTAGCTTGCTGACATTTTCAGACAATCTTAATTATATTTCAAAAGGAATGTGAATAATTTTTAAATATTTGTTTGGACCCCCTTTAGATCCTTATCGAGGCAGCCATTTTGAATTTCAGTGGCATCAGCTGAAATCCTAGATCTGCATAATGCACAGGCCAATTTCACTGTAACTTTGTGTATACATAGCTGACATACACCTTCATGCAATAACAAAGATATATTTATTATTACTTTCATAATTATTTTTTTCATGATTTTATAAAATATTTGTTTCAAAACATTGAATAATATTTGAACATTTTGTCACGTAGAATTGTTTTCTTATATTATTTTGAAAATGTCTCTCCGTTATTACATGGGTAGCAGTATTACGGAGAAGTCCCGAAAATATAAATGTATTTGGTCGAGAAATAGCCGAGATCTACGAAATAAGCGAAGTCAGTTTGGTGAAATACCGGTATTGTAGAAAAACGACGTCAAAGTTTGTGAACATTTCAACAATGAATTGTACGACATCAAATGTATATAGATACTTGAAATTATACACATATCACCTATAAACTATGTTCTTTCAGATGGTATAAAGTATACCATAATAGTATTTTTTTGGATCCCTTTAGACCCTTATCGAGGCAGCCATTTTGAATTGCAGTGGCATCAGCTGAAATCCTAGATCTACATAGCGCACAGGACAAATCCACTGTAACTTTGTGTATGCATAGCTGACATACACCTGCATGTCATAAAAGAGATTTGTATTGTTATTTTCATAATTTAGTTTTTATGATTTTATAAAACATTTCCTTCAAAATATTGAATAATATTTGAACAATTTGTCACGTAGAATGTGTTTCTTATATTATTTTGTCAATTTGTCTCTGTTATAACATGGGGAGCAGTACTATGGAGAAGTCCCGGACATTGTCAATGCATTTGGTTGAGAAATAGCCGATATCTACGTAATAATAAAGGTCATTTTGGTGAAATAACTGTATTGTAGAAAAACGACGTCAAAGTTTGGGAATATTTCAACAATGAATTGTACGCCACCAAATGTACAGTCTTGAAATTACACACATGACCTATAAATTATGTTCTTTCAGGTGGTATAAAGTACAACATAATAATTTTTGGACCCCCTTTAGACCCTTATCGGGACAGCCATTTTGAATTGCAGTGGCATCAACTGAAATCCTAGATCTGCATAATGCACAGGCCAAATCCACTGTAACGTTGTGTATACATAGCTGACATACAACCTGCATGTCATAACAGAGAGATTTTTATTATTACTTTCATAATTTTTTTATTCTCATGATTTTATAAAATATTTGTTTCAAAACACTGAATACTATTTTGTCAATTTATCTCTATTATAATATGGGGCGCAGTATTATGGAGAAGTTCCGAAAAATGTAATTGCATTTGGTTGAGAAATAGCCCAGATCTACGCAATAAGAGAAGTCAGTTTGGTGAAATAACTGTATTTGTGAACATTTCGACAATGAATTGTACAAACAACAAATGTACACAGAGACTTGAAATTACACACATGACTGAAAAGTAAAAAACACATTTTATGAACCATAAGTAAGTGTATTTTTTTTAAACATTACTATTGTCATACTATTCGTGTTCATCAAGTTGGAAGTATATTATTCAAATAAATTTCATAATTACACAACTAGCAATGTTCTACTCACTCCAACGTTTCAACCACCATCGGGGGCTTTCTTCAGGATCTGAATGGTCACTGCTCTCCGCACCATCTAGCGAGCAGTGACCAATCAGTTCCCGCAGAAGTGCGCTGATGGTGGTTGAAACGTTGATGTGAGTAGAACATTGCTAATTGTGTAATTATGAAATTTGTTTGAATGTCATACTATTGTTCATCAGTGACCTAAAACTCCCCTGCAGCATAGTATGTTGATGTTGCTGCTGCTGCCTGTGTGCGGGCAACGAAGCGGGCTGGCCTGGCCTCCTTTGAGGCGGCCAATGTATGACGCTTCGCTTGCTGCAGGCGGCGTCGGTCAGCTTTCTCTGCAGATGCCAACAAGTGGGCACCTGATGGCACCTGCATCACATCACACAAGTTCTTCATTGTCACTTTGATGCCAGCGTTGAACTGTGACACAGCACTGCAGGTGGCGGAGACAACGCGCTCCATGCAACGAAAGTCGTCTTCGGGCATTTGCTCCACACAACAGAATGGAGACTTTCGTTCGCATTCTGCGTTTTGCCCAGTGTGCACCGCTTCAGGAGGTCGACGTGGGCCAGTCGGGTGTACACCTCCTTTACATGTTACGCAACATCTGGCGCAAGTGGCGTGCCCACATTCGTCCGGTGTGGACCTGGCTCCTGTCCGGTGGCGAGTGCTTTCTGATAAAAGCACCAGCTGCGAGCTCCCACCGGGCGCCGGTCGTGCTGGGATTTCTGATCCGTTGACGAGCAGTGGTCGAACGATGCCAAGATCGCATTCTGCATGCCGCTGACATCATGTGGGTGGGTTTGGACAGCCATTCGATAGTATCGGCTGAGTGTCTCTATCTTCTTCCCGGTCAACTTTCCAAACCCATGGCCTCCAAATGTGACCCCAGCCTTCTTCCCACATGATGCCAACATGCGCTGGGAGTGTTGAGGCGTTTGGCGACGTGGTTCACACACTCCTCCTTTTGCAGCTCCACGTCGCCGTACACTTGCATGTTGGTGAGGCGGGTGACGGTCCTGGCGTCACCGTCGGAGAGAATGGTGGTGTATCTGAAATTGCGGTTGGTGGTGGAGCGGGTCCACAGCAGCTCCGCAGCCTTCACCTCCATGCCACCCGACGCCCCCTCATAGTTCTTGTTGCACTCGGGCTCGTGCGTCAAATACCAGTCCTTGAAGGCTGCAGTGTGCCTTCCGCCGTGTCGGGTGCTAGCATAAGCACACCGCTGGCAGTACAAGGACATCACCTGGAGGTCGAGCACCAGGCCAGTGATCACCTCAACCACGCAGCCGATCCCATACTGCGACTTGTAACCACGCGTCATCCAAGATCCGTCGTAGCTGACGGTCAAGTCGATGGTGTCATCATGTCCAATTGACGGGTCAATGTCCCGGTAGACACGACGGACAATGGTGCAAGCATCATCCAGCATCCGCGTCACGACGATCTTGTTGGCTTCACATATGGCGTGAGTGTGCTTTGTGTAGGAGGTTTGTGTCAGAGGCTTCATATCTAGAAATCGACACAATTTTAACAAGCCGGCATGGCCAACCCCCATGTCCATCGAAGCAGCTACTGCCTGGCGCACGACGACGAAGGGCATATTCCCTGAAGATGACCCATCGATGCGGTCGGACGTCAGGGTGGAGTTGAGCACTGTGTCACACTCTGTGCACACAGTCTCCATTGCAGCGACGATACCAAGTCGGTGGTCAGCGACACGGATAATCAAAGACGCAGCGCCACACTCCAGACATCTCAGGCCCTTTACTAGAGTTGACAGCATGCTAGACCGAGTTATGACAGTCGTGACGTCACCTGCTGTCTCGGGCACATCATCACCGTCACTGCAATCATCTCTGAATGTAGTCCTGTAAGAGAACTTCCTCTCTGTTGCCGAAATTGAAGGCTGGGGTTCGATAACCTGTGAACAAAATGTTATATTATAACAACACAATGGTCAATAAATAAAAACAGTTAATATACAACTGTGTGTATATATATATATATATATATATATATATATATATATATATATATATATATATATATATATATTATATATATATACATACATTCAGTTCAGACTAAATAATAACATTATTTGAGTTGAGGGCAGGAAGTCCATATTCTCCATGTTAACATATAGGACTTTGTGTTTTGTTTTTATTTGTAATAATCGAACTGTTCCCAAATTCCGTATTTCAGTGATATTGTCCGAAGGATTATTACAAGCAGAAGCAATGGCACATTTTTGTTATGATTACGTGCATTTAGACAACTTCTCAGGTATAAGTGCTTATCGAAACCACAACGTACAGCAATGTAAAATGCAAATCCCGTAAAAGACACATGCGGCCTAAATTCGTGTCTATTATCTGCACTACGTAAATCGTGACCCACTTTCCTCAATCGTGACCGATATTTCTCAAATTATTAATAAGCAAGAGTGATTTCCACAATATTCCTGAATTTTATAACAACTTACATAACTGGAAATTGGTGTGAAATAAAACTAGTACCACTACCAGGCTGTAGCACAAATTACAAAACATAATTCTAGCCTCAGCAAACTCGCAAGTCCAGGTCCATTCACCACTGCCATGCCCATGGCATTATTGTCATTGACATTGATATTTCACTTGAAATTACAGTAGTTTTATTACACGGTACATAGGCAGCCAAACCGGCATGCTGGTTGCCTCCAATTATAATATAATAAATAGATACGTGCACACGACTTAGTATTTTATCAGCGAAATGTAAAAAGAATAATACCTGCATTGGCTGCAAAGTGACAGGCGAGTAACGGCTGTCACTATCATTCGTGTCGCCGGACCCGACCGGAGGCGCTGCCACCGCCACCGTCGTCAGTTGTCCAGCCCATGCCTGCCTAAGTTGCAGTCGCCTACGATTGCGCCCCTTCCCGAAAGAAGCTATATGTTTCTGACATGGTGTCGCGGGTAAAGACACTTTGAAAACAGCGGATAAAAATGGCGTAGATACAATGTTGATTATAAACAACGGCGTCCTTTCGCGCACTTCAACCTATCAGCGGGCACACAGCAGTCACGTGGACGTATTATCCAATCACTGCAGTAAGCGGGCGGGGTTATGCCAGATTATAATTTATTATGTAGGTAATTCCAACTGGAATATCGCGGTAACGGGAGAATATCTCCGAAAATCACTGGTACCAACATGCAGTGTGATAGTGAAGCTGTCTGCTGGTATGCAGCATGTCAACAGACGTTCAAAATAGCGGGAGATACATACGATTGAAACAAAGGAATTTTTCGATCGGCGCTGCGTCAACAAAAGAAACATTGTAGCAGGGCTCACGCTAAATCGTGTTTTTAGAGCATTTATCGTATTCATACAAAGTATCAACATATACAGATCGAAAGTTAGATAATTATTATGATTTTTTTTGAAAGTGAAAATTCGTAGAAACAAAAAAATTCCGTCAAAAAATGATTAATCCACGATGTTGCGTCCCCTTAAGACGTACCTTCACAGTAGATGCTCTTCGTTTTCGGAATATTCGTCATGACACGCAGATCGAAGCACGGGTCATTTGTTATTGTGCCGTAGGCTGCCGATCTCGTATAAAACACGTGACCCATAAAGCGTAACACGTCTACAGCTACTGATGGTTTCGCCAGTTATACCCGGTGTAACGACGATTCTTTTTTGTCGAATAAAAAAGACAAACTACGCATTTTAAACTTAAACTGACTGTGCATACTAGTTAAACTATTGATACTTTACACATCAGGACATAAAAAAGGATTGGCGATGGGCAAAACAGTATAATTATGACGCTTTCACTGGTTAGTTAGTCAGTTTGCTATTTGATATATTCACAGACACAACACTTGCCTGTGATGGGCATTCTCGATGACATGGTCAGTCGATCAAAGTTAACTGAGCAGGTAGATTATTTCCAACATGTCTACGTAGTTCAGTATACTATACAGTAACAGTACATCCAGTAGTTTATTTTTTGGCGAGAACTGCCTATATCATAGGCAGTTCTCGCCAAAACACAGCTACTCGATGTACTCTTACTATTCAACTTGTTTTGTATCAGAATCCTGCAACATGGCATATAGAAAACTTATTAATGTATGCATCTGTTACAAATTAATTTAGATCCATTGCTATATAATTTGTCGCGCCGCTGAGCTCGATCTTCGAGGATATTGGCGCTGAAGAAGTGACTATTATTACTATTATATATAAATGAGTATTTAATCAATCATTGTCATTGATGTAAGAGGAGTTTGACCTACGCGTAGAACTTAATCTTAATTAATCTTTGTGGAATAACAGTTATATGCCTAACAACGTTATTGTAATGATTACTGTCTCTTTATACGCCAAATCTTGTTTTTGTTACTCACTACAAGAGTATTGTAACGCGTTCAGTAGCATTTCAGAGAGATCCACTACTAAAGCAGTCGCTTAAGTCCGGTATGGCCCGGCCAACACAGGATATGGATACCGGATGTATATATTTATATATATATATATATATATATATATATATATATATATATATATATATATATATATATATATATATATATCTTCTTCTTCTTCGCCTTTTGCCACTAGGTGGGGTCAGCGGCGCGAATTCTTGATTTCCAGAATGTTCTGTCCTGCGCATCTTCTGGGGTGATCCGCAGTGTCTGCATATCCCTTCGGACGCCATCCATCCATCTCCCTCTTGGTCTCCCCTTGGCCTTTTTCCTGGCACTCTCATGTCACTAACTGCTCTCACTTCGTTTTCTTCCATTCTCTGCATTCATACCAGCGTAGTCTCATTTCTCTTAAGGTGCTGCCACACGTCCGAGAGACTCGTACGAGTGACTCGGATGAAACTATGAAAATCGTACGTGTGGCGCAAAATCGGACGTAAAATCGTACGTGTGGCGGTATGTCCGAGTCACTCGTACGAGGCACTCGGCCGAGTGACTCGGAGTTAACAACCAATGAGATGACAGCACTGCATTGAACTTCGACCTTCTTAAAAATGGCAGATACTGATTTGCAAAATTCTCGCTTCAAATCTTTGTCGAGCTTTACCGTGAACATTTCGCTATGGAATGGTGCACACCCACGTTACAAAGACAGAGGCATCGGTTACGAATAGCCTACAAGTTCTCATTATTGACGCCCCTTGAAGGAATGTTCACAAAAATGGAGGAATGTATCTCAGAAATTCGGTAGCAATGCCAAGCCTAGGCCGGGCAAGGCAACGTCGTTGTCGTCGGCGTCGAATGATGGCTGGATCGTTCAAACTGCAATGTCAGAGCCCTGTCAGAAGTAAGTAGAGACAGTGACATCGTGAAAATAGGATCACTCGATTAACTGTTGTTTAGTTTTCCACAATATTTGTATTTTAAACGTTTTAATCCATAAAACAGTGCTCGTCTGAAAACATGTTACCAATGAGTGAATGACACTTCCACGAGCACTGCACTGCACTGGTGACTGTGACTGAGAATAATTTTTGAATGTATAATTAAATACAAAATATACACTCATGACCTGAAATTTAAAGTAGGTAAACCTCGTCCGTACCCATTGTTTACACCTGATAAGGAATAGCTTTTCATTGTATATGTGGCTCATGACACGAGACAAATGTAAAGTGCTGTCATTTCAGATAGGACACGCTGTTTTTAACATGGCGTTTTTGTGAGCGCTTGATTTTGTCATCTGTTTTCATAAGAAACATATTCTAGTTCCGTAACATGGCTTTTGCTTAACCTTAACGTAATAGGTATGACTGATTTAGTACATATATGTTATATGAAAAAATATAAATACACATTTCTGGACACGGTCATTGGAAGGATATTTACTGCAAAGTCAGTGCAGATAGGACACACGGTTTTTAGCCGTGACGTTTTTGCTGTTGATATTTTTGAGTCTGCTAGTCTATTTTATTTAAAAAAGTATTTATTGTAGTTCCGTAACAGTCTGTTTGCATAAATGTACCATAATACGTGTTACAGAATCAGCACATGATGTGCATGTAATAAATATGAAATAACTCTGATAAGATCCTCAAGGGGTGTATGTATATGGGGTATGTGTTATTAATAATACAAATGTGTAATATACATACAAGTGATTGTGTCTGCCCTTTTTTCCAGAAAAAGGCTACAATGATGCATGGACGACATTGTGATCCAAATAATGGATATCTTGCATGAAGAATACATATCACTGGTTTCAACCGAAGGAGTGATATTAGTGTGAACACTTATTTGTGTGTTGCATTTCATTTGAAATGTATGTTGATGAGATTATATCACATAAATAAAATAATAACAAATTATTTCAGAAGCTGGGACTTTGCTTACTACTTCAGTATATCTAGTGTTCCTGTGATCTATAGTAGTATGCTATTGTTCAAACAACAGTTCATTTCACAGTTGTTCCTCGTACGTACCTAAGCAGTTGCTCATTATATTTACTTTACTTACAATTTCGGTGAAATTCACTGGGCCTGACAATGTGGTCCAGATTGTTTGGTATTGTGTTCATATATGCAATGAAATATAATTCCATGCACGAAACATGGTCATGGTCACACAGCTTCCTTCCACGGGTTGCTATACCTCAAAGGGGAATGTTTTCGTTTATTATGGGCAACCAACCATACTATATGCTTATCCAATATTCTCATATATATAGTTAATAAAAGTAACATTTTAGCACATTAAGACTACATGATTTAGTAAGTAGATGTGTTATTATTAACTGAATTCATGACTTCAAAATAACTCAACTCAACACGCGTCTAATGTTCACTTGGTGCACGAAATATAGTCTACATACCGCAAGCTGTCTGACTACAAAGTCATTATAAACGGGTTCAATTCCACTGTTTAGTTCTCGCGAGGAAGTGGCTTACATTAATTATAACATGTTGTGAAAGTTACATATTCTGAATAATTCCTGCATTATTGTATCCAGAGGAGTTGGGCTTCTTTTGAATTCACCAATCTAATATGACATTGTAGCCCACTTGCATATCTATGAGTTGGGTGCGGTATCTCCGCGTATTCAGCAAATGCGGGTCAAGCGTGGGCGTGGTCATTAGCAGACCAATCAGACATCAGTACATTGACCTTTGAATAACATGGCGGATAGTGTGATTGGGCGTCTGTCCGCAACAGAATCTGAATTTTTAATAGATTTATATCACAGCCAGGAATGTTTGTGGAATGTGATGTCTCGAAATTACAAAAACAGAATCCATCGGGCGGCAGCGTACAAGAAAATCCAGGAAAACTTCAAAACGTCAACAAATATAATGTTATCAGGTAAGTTAAACACAAGAGGGGCACTCTTCTTCTTCCGGTAATCCACTGCCGTCAATTATGACGACTTCGACTCGAGGGCCTCGGCTCGGGCAATCGTCTTGTCACTTGTCTTGCCGTTGTATTGTACTTGTGACCGAATCAAGGCTCTTATTTAGACACACATAATGTTCTGACTTGCCATTTGTGCTCGTCGGCGCCCCAGTGGCCATGAACTAACGTGCCGTGGAATGAGCGGCTGATAAATCATCAATTTGTGGCACTTGCTGTATTCCAATGGCAATGGCAGTGGCCAGAGACAAAGTGGGTTTGTTTATTATTGAAAACAACACAGTAACTGGTGAACTGGAAAGTTCACAAGCTCCTCCAGTTTACCACTAGTTAATTTATGTCAACTATTGCCTATAGGTTATCAAGTTCCTGTTTGCAAAACGTGATTGGAATACAGCATAAATGTATATTGTGTTCATTAATTAATATTGTTCCGTTCCCATTATGTGTTCAATTTCAAGTTGTGTTCTATTTATTTAACAGTGGGAAATGCAGTTAAGTTAAGAAGTCTGCACCAGAGAGCCGTGACAACACCACAGGATGTTGCCAAATGGAGGACAGATACTACCAGTGAAGACAAGGGACGATGGATAATGAGGACAATCATACACAATTTGAAATCTGTATATTCTTTTAATTGACATATACTGTCTTGTGTAACCATTATATATTATTCACATGTAAATTTGGAAAATATATGTTTATACAAAACCACCTTTATGTACATAAAATTATATAGTCACTTCTCGTAAAACTGCTACAGAATTGGTTTTGAGGGGGACAAAATTGAATATTAACCATTTTGTATTAATTTGCCTGTTGGCTTGTTTTAAGGATACTGGCGCAACATAAATAATTAATATTACTGTTACATGTGTGTGTGTGTATATATCATTAAAGTAATATTACCATTTTCAAATGATTTCATATTGTAACAAAACATCACATCGTGTTGTATGCAAAATATGCAGCACTGATAAAATTAACTGTTACATTTATTTTTTCACAAATACATATTATCTCTTTGTGTCTTTCTTTGATTCAGTATCTGTCATCAAGACAAAGTTACAGTCATTTAGGACACAATTTGGAAAAGAGCGAAACATGGTGGAAAAGTCAAAGAAGAGTGGTGCTGGTGTGGATGACGTATACACTCCGAGATATGAATTCTACGACATGCTGACGTTCTTGACGCCAGTCATATCGAAGAGGCCATCAACAACAAATTTGGTAAGGATATTACATACAGCTGTACAGTGAAACGTCACATATGCTTGTACATCACAGATTTCTATATACACAAAATGTAGTGGTCAATGATTACGACAATATCGTAGTTTTATTTTGAAACGAACATTAACAATCTAACCAAAAAAAAGAGAAATTGTATATTTTTCACAAATGTCAAACATAAAGTGTAAAACAATTAAGAACAAGATAAATTTGCACATGCACTCATATGCACAAGTATGGTAACATTAGCGTATGCACCCAAATTCCCTGACTGCATTACTGTATGCAGCAGTGTTGGTCATAATGTCAATATTAGCACAAAAGAACATGTCAAATGAAGTTGCATGCAAATTGCTGTAATTCAAGAATTATCATAAACCTTTTACTTATATTATTTGCATACTTGTTTATGTCAGTAGCTTGCTACATATTAAATTTACCAACATTTTATTTGTTTTGGATACGTAGCCTGAAAAAGGTCAAGGTCAATCACCTGTCAATAAAAAGTTGTTTACATTGTCATGTGACATGCAAAACAGTGAAACAGAAATTGTCTGAGCTTCATATATTAACATCTAACCCACCACTTTAGGATCATTACAATCAAAATTCTGCAAAATGTTTGACAAGGTATGCAACATTTGTCATCATGTATTAAACAATCATATCAGGTAAGTATATGACACAGTATAACACCAATACATTTGCCAAATATGATTACAATTAGTAACATTTACTAATCTGGGATGATTTCATGCAGAATCACCTGATTGTATGTAGAATGAATTTCTTAAGCATTCATATTCATAAATTACTGAACAACTATGCAACATTTTAAAGCATGCGATGTGTGTAATTAAAAATGGATTACAACTGTGTTTAACTACTTTGCAGCTTAATACACAATTTTTGTGTGAGATTATTATGACATATATCCCAAAGAACAGTGTTTTCAAATGACTTTTCGATTGACATACTTGCATTCTGTGTAAACTGTTGTATATAGCATCATCATATTTAATCAAAATGTGCTAGTATTTAAGATACAATGACCAAATACACCAGTGCATGAACCAAAACTCACTGTTCCCACTGCCACCTCACTGCACCATTTGAATTGAAGTAATCGCATAGCTCATCCCTGATTCCTCTGGCATTTGCAGCATTTTGATTGGCTGCAAGGTGTTCCAGGGCTCTGCGCCAGGTACCTGGTACCGGTCGTCTTACTTCCTGGGAATAGCTTGCATCGCATTCTGTTCTCAGGAAGTTGTGCAGGGCTATGCATGCTTGTGTGATAGTGGTTGCTGTTTCTGGAGAAACACTCATTTCATGCCCCAGAACAGCAAATCTGTTTACCATAATACCGAAAAATCTTCGGATACTCGACGAGCACGACTGAGTCGATAATTAAAGACTTTCTGCTCTACCGTTAAGCCTTTCGCCGGGTAGGGCTTCATCACATGGCATTTTAGTGGGAATGCCTCGTCTCCGACAATGACGTAGGGTGTGTTGACATCCCGCCCTGGCAGGGGTTTGTCAGGTGGAATGTGCAGTGTGTTGTCTTCCAATGCAGATGACATGTGTGAACTCGCAAATACACCTGCATCACTGTGTCGGCCATTAACCCCGACATCGAACATAATGATTTTATAACATGCGTCTACTACAGCCATTAGAACAATGCTATGAAATTGTTTATAATCGAAGTACATAGATCCACTGTGTGCCGGCGCTTTCAGGGCGACATGTTTACCATCAACTGCGCCTATACAGTTGGGAAATTGCCACTTTGCATTGAAATTTTCAGCAATTTTCTCCCATTCTTGTTGAGAGTTTGGCACCTAAACACACATGCACACACACCTGTATTCATGAAACCAAATTGGTTAGTTATAATGTGTACTTTTCTTTGTTTAGGATGATATGCACATGTTGCAAACACAGGACACACCACAGAGCCAGGACACAGACACAGAGGACATTGGAGAACAGTTTAACGACAGCAGCGTAGGGGTAGATGATGACACAGACGAACCGGGACCGAGCCACGTTCCTCGGGGTGGCGGCGGAAGAAAGAAAAGAAAGGAGGATACACCTGCAGTGTCCTTCATTACATCGCTCACTGATTTCTTGGAGGAAAGTGAGTCACGGCGCGAGCGCAGGCGAAGACAGCACGAGGAAGAGGGAAGAATGCGACATTACTCTGGGCTAACAATCTAGCCCAGCAGGTAGATGACATTAAAAACGAGAAGAGGCGAAAGCTACTTAAAATAAAAATGACGCAGCTGTTAACCGAGTTCCAAATGGAAGACCTCAATGACGACTGATTGGTTCGTGGGAAAATGTAAATTACATGGTTATTGTGAAGAGATGAGGTGTTGACTGTGATTAACAGAAACACATTTAATTATGTTTAATTGTTCTGTTTATTTGTGTGATCATAATACATGGATTTTTAGAAAAACGTTGTTTCATGATAGTGTTTGTATTTTTGCAAGTTAGACACGTGACATACAGCTTACAAGTTTAAGTTGAATACATGTCCATTGATTCCCTATGTTTTCTCTCACCTTGACGTATTTGTCCTTCAGTGCTAGATAGATTGCTGCACATGTCGGCGGAATTATTATTCCGATGGTGCTACGACCAATTCTGTAGTCGTATTGTAGAGATTGGTAACTGTTACCTGGGCATATATAACAACATAATAGCTTGCACTTGCAAAACGTGTGTGAACTGACTACATTACTAGTCACAAATATTGTAGTGGTTATACTTTAGAAGGGTTGGAGGAATCCAGAGTGAACTATGTGCTCAGTCCAGTTTTTTGACATATTTATATACGTTCACAATATTACATTCATACCACACATTATTTTGGGATGGATCACATTCTAGAACAGATGTTTGTGTTTTTGACACATGTTTTATAGTAATCATAACGTTGCTAGAGTGTCAAATGTAGTTCAGTGAGGCAAATATTCAAACTCTAAATAAAACTATCAATATTTATTTCCATACTGATGTTCACAGTGACATAAATTGCAACTTTTCAGCAAACTTATTAATGACAAGTATCTACCTTAGGTAATAATGGAACAGACAACCTCGTTTTAGATTAAGCCAAGATGACCATAAACCACTAACAGTATTAATTACTATGCACTCCCATGCTTGCAAATACATATAACAGCTGATGCATTGCATGTAAGACACGACAAGGTCATGCAAACCTTTTTTATGTATCAAACATATATTCACAGTGTGTAACAGTGAACATTTCTTTATTATAAGTAGCTTGGTAATTAGTGTATTCTTCTATACAAAAAGAGCCTTTTGTGTGACAAACTGTCCCATGTCCAGGGTGCTTGTTTGTAGGTTTGGTTGCTACCAAGTGAGGGTTTACTGTTATGATTAATAAATAATGCATATAGAAAAACTACAGGCCTGGTGGTATATATGATGTCATATAAATGTTTTAAGTGATTAACCCATTAGCACTTAGCCGATTTTAACGTGACGCCTGTGCCTCTTCAACTATTTGACGTGGACGTTTATAAATATTGCTTGTGCCATTGTCTTTGCTCTAGCGCCTTTATTATTCAGTTTTCGCAATTGCATGTTGTATGCATGTTGTAGAGAGTAAAAGTACCTACACAGTGGTGTCAAAACTGTTGTAATGTTTTGGTAAAATAACTACTTTGTTGCGGTGTAACTTTTTTATGCTTGGATATTTACTACTACAAGTTGCGTTTATTTAAAAGACCATTATATTATCTACACACTGGTATATAACTTGTTATAAAATGTTACACATTGTAGCTGTATACGAGGCGAACTTTCTGGCTGGGGGACATTTTTATATGTCCAAAAACATAAACTATTGCTGTTAAATTTCGAAAAGGCAGTAAATATTTTTGAAAACAGGAGTATTCAAAATAGTCATAATTTAATGTTACATGTCTAAATATGTGTCGCATTTATTTCATATCTTAATCACTAGATGCAACCACGTAAAACGAAATCAAACGCTGTGCTGTATTCGCTGGCCGGCTATGGCCGACCTGAGGAGATTCGAGGTGACCGTCAATGCCCGACTTGAGTGCTATTCGGTTAAATCTTTTTTTCCTAACTTCATTTCGTTCTAACCACATTTCATTTATGTATAAAATACCTTGAAAGGTAGGCAATCTATGACAACAAAACTATGACTACGCTATGCCTAACGTTTAGCAATGTGCACCAATATTTGCATGGCCACCAGGTCTTGGCTATTTGTCAATAAATAAACACGCTTTACCTGTGCAATCTGCAGATGGTTGCTGCCTTCTGTTGATTGCACAGGTCCATTTAATGCTTATAAAATAAACGGTAATAGCTGTAGCCAACCTAAGCATTTATACTACAGCAATCAAATCATTGAAACGTTCACACAATGATGTAATATACCTGTCGCTAAAAAGCGAAGAGTAACAGCAAGGCGCTCGGCAGGTGGAATTGCGTCGCGCATTGGTGTATCCTTGTAAGTGATGTACGGTGTTACAAGGTCTACCAGATGATGGAACTGCTGAATGTCCATCCTCACACAATTAACAAATGCTCGCGGATCTTCCATTTCGAGCTCTCTCACTAAAGCATTAAACGCGCCTAACTGCTGGCGCCGCGCAATCCATGGGCGAACCCAACATCTCTTTCTTTTCCTAAGTTTTTCTTGTTTTTCTTTGGTATCAATTTGCTGCAGCACAGCCAAAGCTCCCAACAAAATTGCGTGCTCTTCTTCGCCGCTGCTGCTGCCGCTACTATTATCCGCCATCGCTGTAAACAGGCGTGTGTGCGTCTGTAATTTAAAGGGCCTTCACCTTATGACGTAACTCGCGCGACTCTCCCGACTCGATTGTTTGGCCACGACTACGTGTGGCATGTTCTCGTTCGAGTGACTCGTACGAGGCACTCGGCCGAGTGACTCGTACGAGTCTCTCGGACGTGTGGCACCCCCTTTACTTTCTCTTGTATGCTACTCATACCTAGCTCCTTTCTGATGTCCACACTCTTTACTCTCTCTCTCAATGTTACTCCTTTTATTCTTGTCAACATCATCATTTCTGTTTTCTCGAGAATCTGTTCCTCCTTCTTTCTAACTGTCCAGCATTCTGCCCCATACAGAAGTACTGGTCTAATGACAGTCATGTAGAGCTTGATCTTTAATTTCCTTGGCATATTCTTGTCACTGATAACTCCGGATATGTCTCTCCACTTGCCCCACGCTGCACTAACTCTTGCTCTTACTGCTTCCTCTGATCCTCCTTCTTCACTGATGGTGACACCTAAATATTTGAATTTATTCACCTGTCTGAGGCTCGTGCCTTGGCTGCCTTTGAAGTTTACTTTTGTTCCTTTCCTGCTGCTGATCATCACTTCGGTTTTCCCGATATTGACTTTTAGTCCCTTGCTCTCCATCCCAATCTGCCATCCAAGCCAACTCCTCTGCATTTCCTCCTCTGTATCTGTTACTACTGCCAGATCGTCAGCAAACAACATTTCATTTGGCAACCCGCATCTGAACTCTTCGCTGATGACGTCTAATACTACGATAAACAGGAATGGGCTTAGCCCTGATCCCTGGTGTAGGCCAACTTTGATGTGAAACTCGTCAGTTCTGCCATTTGTGGTTCTCAATACTGTTGATGCTCCACGGTATGTTGCTTCTACTAGCCTCACTAGCTTCTCTGGGACCCCTCTCCTTCTCAGACACCAATACACCAGATCCCTGGGCACCCTGTCATACGCTTTTTCCAAATCAACGAAGGTAAGGAATACATCCTTGTGTACTTCTAGGTGTTTTTCTTGCAGTTGTAGTATAATAAATACTGCATCTGTTGTACCTTTCCTGGACTTAATCCAAATTGCATGTTGTTGCTGTGATCAGTTTTTTGAGTCTGCGCTCTAGGATCTTCTCAAACATCTTCATCGCATGTTCCAACAACTTAATGCCTCTAAAGTTCCCAAATTCTAGTGGGTCCCCTTTTTGCTTGTATATGGGGACTATCTCACTTTTCTTCCACTCTTCCGGCAACTGTTCCTCATCCCAAACTCTCTTCAGTATTTCATGCATCATGTCCACTCCACTCTCCCCTAGGTGTTTGATAAGGTCTATCGGGAGGCCTGAGCATCCGGGGGCTTTTCCCTTCTTCATTCTCTCTATGGCGTTCTTCACCTCTTCCCTTGATATTTCATGGCCTGGTCCTTCTACTGCTGGTACTTCTCCAAGCTGTTCCCTGGCGTTTTCTACATTTAGTAGGTTGCTGAAATACTCTCTCCACCTCTCTTTGATCTTTACTTCATCTGTTAGCATATCCCCTGTTTGGTCTTTAATCACATTCACTTCCCCAATGTCTCTTCTTGATTTTGCCCTTTGTTGTGCCACTTTGTAGATCAACCGCTCACCTTCCTCTGTTCCCATCTTGTCATACCACTCTTTGTATACCTCGCTTTTAGCTTTGGCCACAGCAGCTTTTGCCTCTCTCATCAAGTTCTAATAGGCCTCCTTCAGTTCGTTTCCACCCTGCATCTGCTCTCATATATAATATATATATATATATATATATATATATATATATATATATATCTAATATATATAATATAATATATAAAATAATCAAATAATATATATATATATATATATATATAATATAATATATATATATATATTAAATATTATATATATATATATATATATATATATATATATATATATATATATATATACATAACCAGTAGCAAGGATGTTTCTAACCAAAATAACACAATCACGAACAAACTACGTGCATTTTGATAAGGATATACATATGTGTTTATTTTTATTTATATGTATTTGCGTATATATATTTCATATAATATATATATATAATATAATATATAAGTGTATTTATGTTTTGTGAATGTATATAATTATATTTATGTGGGACGATCCTACTTACTAAAAAGACCAGGAATCGTGGCTAGTTTGTTGAAAAACACAAGTATATGTTTGTATAAGAGCTTTATATATATACAGCCGAAGTCATTAGCTTTGCATATATTATGCAGAACAACATTACAATAATCATATACTGCTCCTATTTAATAACAATATAAACTCAGAACAGCAAAGGTGGGGGAACCAACCACACGCAGGTGAAAGGATCCGCCTACTCAATAATGACAATGCTGTCTATAATGGGGAAAGCGCATAGTAACCACCACCGCCCTAAAACCCCATCATATACATGGAATATGTTTACAATCGTACTTGAAACACAGGGAAACACACAGATCAAACAGAAGTGTAAATAATTTGCATTACCATATACAATAAAGGTACTAAACCGACCTAACCAGAAATATCACAATAATAGTCGCTATTGCGCAATAGGGAGTAGGAGGGTGGGAAAAAACACAAAGTTAAAACCGTAATAGCATAGCCATAGAAAACTCTACCTGCTCGAGCAGTGCGCGAATGCAAAAGAGGCTGAAACTTGTAGTTGGACGAAGGATTTTATAGCTTCGCAATGTGAAGCTATCATTTCCTTGGTTGGACACGTTAATCACGTGATCAGGTCGGTTTACAGTATAGTATGAAAATAGGTCGTAGCATCGCCCACATAAATACCATTACATTTTTAACTTTGTTCAAATGGTGGTTATATATATCATATCCAATATTGTATATATATATATATATATATGTATATATATATATATATATATATATATATATATATATATATATATACGCAAATACATATATAGTATATATATATAATATATAATATATATATATATATAATGTGTGAATGAATCATGTATGCAAACATAAAATATTGTTTCGCTTTAGATAGATTTTTTTACATATATATAATAAATACAATTTTCACTATACCTTTGCTTAAATATATTTATTTTAATAACTTAAATTAGTTATTATTCTCTAGTAAGCTTAGTCACATAATCACATATAACGTGTTTTAATGTCTTACATTATTTCAATTAGTTTTATAGATACATATTGCATATTGCCTACATCATAATTATACATACGCCAATGTCTTACAATTATATTATTTCATAATAATGTTATCAATTGCACTTCGTTATGTTTTATGTACCTATTTCAATATATGTAATTGCCCAGAAAGAAAATCAACTCATATATCATACAGAACACCTCTAGTCCAACAAGTATGTAATTAAAACTGACGGAGGCCTATCTCTCACGCAAATACGCACGACACATTCGGGTACCAAATAACTCGCACGTACTACGCATGTACTTGTGTTTCAGCGGCCGTGTCAAGATCACGACGAGGTGAAGAGGTTGCGGTGAACGTTGTAGGAGTACTTGTAAGTTGTCGCTGAGTCTTTGATATGGCCTCCAGCTAATTTCTCACTCTAGTTGTTCGCTACTTAAAGGAAATATAAAATAGGCATTAGCTAAAATCCGTGTGCACAAAGTTGTATATAACATATGACACCATTTCAAAATACACATGTAGTATAAAGTCAATTGTAAACCCGTCTGTGTAACAATTTCCGCGGTGATCGTGTGGTATCGTCACTTCAACGTTTTCATAGCCCACGTTACGTATAGAGCTTTCCATGCATAAGAGCATATACACGAGGTTAGCTCAAGGGCGTCGGTCGTGGGGGACGGGGGGGGGGGGGGACGCGTCCCCCCCCCCCTTTTCAGGGTGGTGGGACAGCATAGGAATTGTGCCCCACTTTTCAGTTCAGAACAATTGCGAGGCATCTTGCCTGACTCAACACTCCTCTCTCTTAAAAGCCGCTACATAGGACTAGCTAGACAATAAACTCGCGATATGAAGTTCAGCAAAGTTATTTATTTATCGCAAATTAACACGAGGCAAACATATTTTATTTTGAGGCATGTTTTGCTGTTAATGCGCCATAATCCGTGATAGTTATTTAAACAAATAATAATATATATTATATTACATATAATATATATATATATATATATATATATATTATGCATACATGTATGTGTATATAAATTGGTCCCCCGTCCCCCCACTTTTAAAACCGGATCGACGCCCCTGTGTTAGCTTTAGGTCGACACGAGCATCACGGGTGTTATGCATGAACCGAGACAATGACGTTGTATCGGACTATTTTTGTACATCCGGGACTTTAACGCGAAAATCGCTACGCATGAACGCTGACAATTAAACGTCATGGCCTATTCCCGGGGCGAAGCGACGTGAATTGAGACCTGCTATAACTCGGGCCTACAACCAGTTGTCTCGGACAATCGAGTAGCGTTTCAGTAAAGTTGATTGCTGTCGTTATTGTTATTTATCTGAGGTATCAAAACAGACATGCAATACGTAGAAACCGTATTTTCGCGACTTAACGCATCCCTTAGAGAGATACAACGACGAGCAAATATATACAAAGTTTAGATTTTATAGACATTTAATTTTATAATTTACTGACGAGGTGAGGAACGATATAAAATGTGTGCTTTCACGTAAAGGTAGGTACATCAGAATCCGCTAGATGGCGTATTGAAATTTCGCGGTTGTTTTCGTTCCAAAGGTTGTGACCAAGATGGCTTTCCGTGTCAGCCGGCGTCAGAAATCAGATGGTCACGCTATTTGCTTTGCTATTAATTAGGAAAACAGTGCTTCTCGGCGGTGGAATCGACCAATGGATAACCCTTTTACATCTGGAGCCATTTATTTAGTTACTTGACTTCGATCGTTTTCGTGTGTAGGTAAGTGAAGTTTGATGGGTTTTTTTACTTGTGAAATACACACATATCACTTAATTGGTAGTCTACGAAAGGTGGTAGCTAGTCTAGTACGATACATTAGCTTCAAAATGATATATGTAGCATTACTGTGCGTGCTTGGCCAGCGACACAGAGCGATGGGCAACTTTCGAACCCTTTGCCGTTCTGTGCGTTTATTTACAACAGCCTATGCCGTAACACGCCGGTGACGGCGTCAGTAGGCGCTTCCCAGCATTAATTAAATTCACTTCCATCACAATCATCGAGGGTTGTTGCTGTTATTGTTCACTTGTATTACAATATATGTATACATATAATTACTGTTTAGCCGTTTTTTTTTACATCAGTGTATTTTTAGAACGTTATAAAATATTTGAAGGAAAATGTTTACAAACTTCGCGTGTGCATCTGAAAATTAAACAGGAATTGTTTTGACCGAGTACTTATTTATATTTGTATAGGCAATGCAATATGGTAAAATGGCTTTTTGTTATTCCCTATGGTAGCTTGCTGACATTTTCAGACAATCTTAATTATATTTCAAAAGGAATGAGAATATTTAAAACATATTGTTTGGGACCCCCATTAGACCCTTTTCGACGCAGCCATTTAGAATTTCAGTGTCATCAGCTGAAATCCTAGATCTGCATAATGCACAGGCCAATTTCACTGTAACTTTGTGTATACATAGCTGACATAACATCATGTTATAACGAAGAGATATTTATTATTGCTTTCCAATTTTTTTTTTCATGATTTTAGAAAATATGTTTTTCAAAACATTGAATAATATTTGAACATTTTGTCACGTAGAATTTGTTTCTTATATTATTTATCTCCGTTATAACATGGGGAGCAGCATTATGGAGAAGTCCCGAAAATATAAATGCATTTGCTTGAGAAATAGCCGATATCTACGAAATAAGCGAAGTCAGTTTGGTGAAATAATGGTATTGTAGAAAAACGACGTGAAAGTTTGTGAACATTTCAACAATGAATTGTACGACAACAAATACATACAGATATTTGAAATTACACACATCTCACCTATAAACCATGTTCTTTCATATGGTATAAAGTATACCATAATAATATTTTTGGACCCCCTTTAGACTCTTATCAGGGCAGCCATTTTGAATTGCAGTGGCATCAGCTGAAATCCTAGATCTGCATAGCGCACAGGATAAATCCACTGTAGCTTTGTGTATTCATAGCTGACATACACCTGCATGTCATAACATATATTGTTATTGTTATTTTCATAATTTAGTTTTCATGATTTTATAAAACATTTCTTTCAAAATATTGAATAATATTTTAACAATTTGTCACGTAAAATTTGTTTCTTATATTATTTTGTCATTTTTTCTCTGTTATAACATGGGGAGCAGTATTAGGGAGAAGTCCCGGAAATTGTAAATGCATTTGGTTGAGAAATAGCCGATATCTACGTAATAATAAAGGTCAGTTTGGTGAAATAACTGTATTGTAGCAAAACGACGTCAAAGTTTGTGAATATTTCAACAATGAATTGTACGACACCAAATGTACACAGAGTCTTGACATTACACACATGACCTATAAATTATGTTCTTTCAGGTGGTATAAAGTACAACATAATAATTGTTGTACCCCCTTTAGACCCTTATCGGGATAGCCATTTTGAATTGCAGTGGCATCAGCTGAAATCCTAGATCTGCATTATGCACAGGCCAAATCCACTGTAACGTTGTGTATACATAGCTGACATACAACCTGCATGTCATAACACAGAGATGTTTATTATTACTTTCATAATTTTGTTTTTTATCATGATTTTATAAACTATTTGTTTCAAAACATTGAATACTATTTTGTCAATTTATCTCTGTTATAATATCGGTAGCAGTATTATGGAGAAGTTCTGAAAAATGTAAGTTGGTTGATAAATAGCCCAGATCTACGCAATAAGAGAAGTCAGTTTGGTGAAATAACTGCATTTGTGAACATTTCAACAATGAATTGTACAAAAAACAGAGACTTGAAATTACACACATATGACTGGAAAGTAAAAAAATAAAATTGTGAACCATAAGTAAGTGTATTTTTTTTAAACATTACTATTGTCATACTATTCGTGTTCATCAAGTTGGAAGTATATTATTCAAATATATTTAATAATTACACAAATAGCAATGTTCTACTCACTTCAAAGTTTCAACCACCATCGGCGGTCTTCCTCAGGATCTGAACGGTCACTGCTCGCCACGCCCTCTAGCGAGCAGTGACCAATCAGTTCCCGTAGAAGACCGCTGATGGTGGTTGAAACGTTGATGCGAGTAGAACATTGCTAATTGTGTAATTATGAAATTTGTTTGAATGTCATACTATTGCTCATCAGTGTCCTAAAACTCCCCTGTAGCATAGTATGTTGATGTTGCTGCTGCTGCCTGTGTGCGGGCAACGACGCGGCTTGCCTGGCCTCCTTTGAGGCGGCCAATGTCTGACGCTTCGCCTGCTGCAGGCGCCGTCGGTCGGCTTTCTCTGCAGATGCCAACAACTGGGCCCTTGATGGCACCTGCATCACATCACACAAGTTCTTTGTTGTCACTTTGATGCCAGCGTTGAACTGTGATACAGCACTGCAGGTGGCGGAGACAATGCGCTCAAGGCCAATGAAAGTCGTCTTGGGGCATTTGCTCCACACAACAGAATGGCTTTCGTTCGCAGTCTGCGTTTTGCCCAGTGTGCACCGCTTCGGGAGGTCAACGTGGGCCAGGCGGGTGTTCACCTCCTTTACACGCTCCGCAACATCGGGCGCAAGTGGCGTGCCCACATTCGTCGGGTGTGGACCTGGCTCCTGCCCAGTGGCGAGTGATTTATTATCAAAGCACCAGCTGCGAACTCCCACCGGGCACCGGTCATGCTGGGGTTTTTCATCCGTTGACGAGCAGTGGTCGAACGATGCCAAGATCGCATTCTGCATGCCGCTGACATCATGTGGGTGGGTCTGCACAGCCATTCGGTAATATCAGCTTAGTGACTCGATCTTCTTCCCGGTCAACTTTCCAAACCCATGGCCTCCATGTGTGACCACAGCCTTCTTCCCAGATGATGCCAACTTGCGCTCGGAGTGTTGAGGCGTTTGGCGACGTGGTTCACACACTCCTCCTTCTGCAGCTCCACGTCGCCGTACACTTGCATGTTGGTGAGGTGGGTGAAGGTCCTGGCGTCACCGTCGGAGAGAATGGTGGTGTATCTGAAGTTGTGGTTGGTGGAGCGAGTCCACAGCAGCTCCGCAGCCTTCACCTCCATGCCACCCGACGCCCCCTCATAGTTCTTGTTGCACTCGGGCTCGTGCGTCACATATCAGTCCTTGAAGGCTGCAGTGAGCACACCGCTGGCATTATAAAGACATCACCTGGAGGTCGATCACCAGGCCCGTGATCACCTGAACGACACATCCAATCCCATACAACGACTTGTAACCGTGCGTCATCCATGACCCGTCATAGCTGACGGTCAAGTCGATGGTGTCATCATGTGCGATTGACGGGTCAATGTCCCGGTAGACACGACGGATAACGGTGGCAGCATCATCCAGCATCCGAGTCACGACGATCTTGTTTGCTTCACATATGGCGCGTGAGTGTTTTGTGTACGAGGTGTGTGTCAGAGGCTTCATATTTAGAAATCGACACAGTTTTATCAACCCGGCATGGCCAACCCCCATGTCCATCGAAGCAGCTACTGCCTGGGGCACGATGATGAAGGGCACGTTCCCTGAAGATGACCCATCGATGCGGTCGGACGTCAGGGTGGACACAGTCTCCATTGCAGCGACGAGGCCTAGTTCAGTGGTCAGCGACACGGATCGCCAAAGATGCAGCGCCACACTCCAGACATCTCACGCCCTTCCTTGACTAGTGTCGACAGCACGCTGGACCGATTTATGACAGACGTTATGTCACCTGGTATCTCCGGCGCATCATCACGGTCACTGCCATCATCCTCTACTTCCTCTCTGTTGCCGAAATGGATGGCTGGGGTTCGGTAACCTGTGAACAAAATGTTATATTATAACAACACAATGGTCAATAAATATATATATATATATATACATATACATATATATATATATATATATATATATATATATATATATATATATATATATATATATGATATATGATATATGTATATATATATATTTATATGTGTGTGTGCGTGCGTGCGTGCGTGCGTGCGTGCGTGTGTGTGTGTGTGTGACGCGGCATGCCAAGCCAGGCTTTTGCCGGCAAGTTGACAATTCCATATTATTATTGATTCAATTAGAGGAGATGAAGGGCTTTAAAATGATACCAAGATGAACACTCTATCTTGTTCATGGGCGAAGATATTCCACTTCAAGTGCATAAGTTTGTGGAATGTCACTTCCGAGAAAATGAGTTTTTAAAGTGATCGGTCGTAAAAAGTGATATCGTGGAACATTACCATAGCAACCACATCTTTATAATACTCCAATTGTCCTGAAATGTTGCATATACCTAGAGATGGTATATACTCATTATATGTGAAAGTATAAAAAATCGACCATTTGTCAGCGCAATGTTTCACCGCTCGCGCCGGGGGTTTGCGCCGGAGGCCAATGTAGTAGCGATCGGGCGGCCTAAAATGGCCTAATCCGATGTTGAAAACAATCATAAAAATGTCTCGACGGATTTGATTCAATTTTATGTTGTTTAGCAGGTAAAACGTATGGCTACATTTGTCTCGCAGGAAGTAGGCAATTTATCCGTTCAGTAATTATTTGGGTGCAGAATAGTGCGCTAAATTAGCCTAAAAGGGCTTTGTTTTAGACTAATAATTAGCTGTGAAATTAATGAGGGGCAAACCAAGGATTTTTCTATCAACGCTGCGTCATTGCGCATAAACAAAAGAAACAGTGTAGCAGGGCTCATGCTAAATCGTGTTTTTATAGCATTTATCGTATTCATACAAAGTATCAACGTACACAGATCGAAAGCTAGATAATTATATTATATGAAATTTGTGAAAGTGAAAATTGGGAGAAAAACATTTATTCCGTCAAAAATGATAAATCCACGGTGTTGCATCCCCTTAACCAACATCATTTTTTACTGTAATAAATTAATTGTTTTTTAGCATTGTGTGAATTGTATTGATTTATGTCAATTCTAGCAAGCGAATTGTTTTTATAATATCCAAGCTAAGTTGTCTAAATAAGTTGTTTTGTTAAAATAAAATATTTAATAATTTGTAATTTGTAAGTAAAATTTAGTTAAGTTGTTGTTTACAATTAGTTTTACTTAATTAAGTAATTTTTCATTCCAAAAATAATTATCTGCTAACAATTTAAACATCTGCAATTGTTGAAGTAATTAAAATTCTTGTTAACAAAGGTTGATCTGTCATTTGTCTAGACATTGTTGTAAGGTGATGAAATGATTGCTTGAATATAACTGTAATTGAAAGTGTTTACGATTTGTTGCAAAGGTGTTGTAATTGAATAGCTGTTCCATTAATTGTTGGTTGCATTATGTTTTCAGTACTTCTTCAAGACTGTGCCAAACTCAATACGTGAGCCTGCATCAATGACTGGAATTTGACACATGAGCATAGGTAAATTCTTCCTCGACAGCTGGCACTTCGGATCTCTGCACTAGTGGCTTGTGTCAGCCTCACTACAACATGGTTGATGTTCTTGCAACTTCACTCAAAGATACACTGGTCAACATTGTGAACATGACAGCTCATCACAAGTTAGCAATTAGTGTTGCTACTAAAACATCAGTCGAATATTGTGTAAAGCTTGAGTGGATCCTCTCTCTGCCGTCTCTGTTCTGATGCTACTCTTCATGAATACTACCTGGTTACTATTACTCATCATGTGTTCAACTGAAAGATACATACATAAATAATACAACCGTGCCTGCTTACTTCATGAACATGGTGACCTTGCCTCGGAGTTGCAGATGTTTCAGCACCTGTAGAACTACACACTTTGCTGCATTGCCCTGGCTATATGTAATGCTACCAAAACGTTGCTATATACCATCAAGCTACAGTAAAACACAATTTAGCATGTTACCGACCATGAAAGACTTGGACATTCATTACCGCATTGTGAATATTTACAGGTGTTCTTTTACCTGTAAGACTGTTTGTTGGCTAGACGTAATGACATGCTCAGAATTAAATAGGTTGCTATTCCTATACAACGGCAAACTTTGTTGAACTACATCGGACTTACAACTATTGTTGAACCTGCAGGACACACATTGCTGTGCTGCTGGATTTATACAACATATGATTATATATTTCGTGTTATATATGTAATACCGCTATGCAGAACTTTTCAAACAATGTTGTTAATTCCTTGGACATTCAGTGTATCTGCGAGGACGTACCTCGAATATGCATGCAGTATTTTATTAAAATGAGTATTACTCATGCTGAAATATGTTAAATAATAAATATTCTTATCATTGACACAATTATAATGTTTTATCCATTGCCTGATTTATTTACCTGCTACGTCCTACTAATGACATAACCATTAACCCTTATGTGTATGTAATCTACTTGAATGTTTTTCCCTAAAAGTAATATTTAATAGTGTAATTTTTTAATAACATAGAGCTAAGTTTTGTTAATCACTGCATGGACCAAATGTTAAAAAGTAGGTCATTTATTAAAAGGTCATAATAATTTTTTTAAAGGTATATCAACATCCTAATTAATTATGGCTCAATTGTGACTTAATTGTCATTGTAAATATGGCAGATATTAAATGTAGGTCAACTAATTAGGTCATCGGCAAACTAGATTTTACAAGATGACAATCAGTATATTTAGTCATATATTTACTGTGATCAAACCATGTATAGTTTACTTGCCTTTTTACTAACACATTACACACATTTGTATACAGTACACACATTTTTTGTAATCAATATGGGTAAATAGTTCAAATGTTAAATATAGGTCAAATAATTAGGTCAGCAAACATGTCATAGTTTACAAGGTGACAATCAGAATGATCAGCCATAATAATTATGGCATAATTAGTTGACCTATAATTAACATTTCACCTAAACATGTCTGTGCTTATTTCACGGCACACGCACCGTTAATACTAGTTTGAGTTGCCAATTCGCTGTGGCCATATTATCCCGATGAGAAGACGGAGTTGTTTCCGGTGGAAAGCATTCAGTTTGTCTGTTTCTGACCCCGTCAGGCCCCACGTGCCAACTTTGTATAGGAGCGCTGGCCGCACGAATGCGTTATATAAACGCAATCGCAGGCGATCGCAGACGTGTTGTCTTCGCAGCCAAAGGGACCATATGATACGGAAAGCGGTAACCGCAAGCATATTTCGGCGAGACAAGTTCTCATCGTCTCCGAGCAGGGATCCAAGTTTCTTTGTCGTGCTAGATTTTTCTGCAACACGGTCGATTTCACATTTGATGTTTGTGCATTGACATACAGAAACCAGTCGCCCAGTGCGGCTGGAGCGATCTCGTTGACTTTGCTCAGGTATTCATGATCGGTTGAGATGAAATCGGTGTCATCTGCATATATTGCTTCGCTGTGTAAGTTAATGTCGGCTGGTGGTCGGCGTGGTAGACATCCGCGCAAAGTTCGAAGGGCTGCATCTAGGTACACTATGAACAGTGCTGGCGATTGTGAATCCCCTTGTGGAGTGCCAACTATCGCGTGAAACGGGGCAGACAGCGCGTCATCAATCATAACGGTGATGTTTGTCTCCGACTGCAGAAGACGTATGATTCGGACGTTTTCTGTATCAAAGAACGAAGCAAAACACTCAGGAGTTTCTCTCGACGGATTGTATCGAACACCCGTGACAGGTCGACACCCAGTATTTCGATCACGTACTTGTATCGTTGACACGAAGCGACGAGCCACCGATGTCCCCGTATCACACCGGCTGTTGACCGCCCGCGTCGAAATCCGGTTTGGGATGGTGAAAGGAAGTCATGCACTTTATCGGAGATCCGCTGCAGTGTGATTAGAGATAACGTGTTGCGTAGAGAGTCAGCAACACTAGTCCTGGACCTGCCCTATAGGCCCGTAGACATTTCGGAGGTATCGAGAGTTTGAATGTTAATTTGGGTAATATATACATATGGCTTTAATATTCTACTAGGTGGAAATTTCAAAAACTGGGCATAACGTGGCGACGGCCATTTTTCAAAATGGCTGCCAAATTCAATATCCCCGTATTTTAATAAATACGGCATGCAAAGCAATAATTGTGGTATGCCAATGTATGTTTCAGGAGATTCCAATTTCAAATATACAATTACTTGGCTCCTATGGCATTTTTTCCCGCCATTTTTAAAGATGGCGGTCGTCAATACAAATGTCCCAATCTCTAAAACTACGTCACCTAGAGCAGTTTTATTGACGAAGTTAGATAGCTTGGTGGATAGCGATATCAAAAATGTTATTTGTTATCTTCAATAGCATAACAATTCGCGCCATTTTTAAAGATGGCGTATGTCAAAGCCCATTATGTCCGTATTTAAAGGACAAAAAAACGCAACGGTTTCGCGTCATACACCTAATAGAGTTTATACAAAGTAACAATTTCCACATATACTCAATTTTTTAACGTCAGCGGTTTACTCAGAATGTGACTTTAAAGTCTAAAATTCTAACGAAATCCACGATGGTCTAGACGCCGCTATCAGTGAAGGGTTAACTTGGCTTGGCCATTCAGCGCGGGGCATTCTATGTCTCTGCTGAAGCCGGTCAGCTTCCTGTGACGTTGTTAAGGGTCAACACTTCGAGTCTTCGACAGTTCGTTCAGTTGGCGTGACATCTAGCAGCTGCTTATAGACGTGTATCTAAATCTGTGGTTAAATCTATGGTAAACTTTAGTAATTATGCCTTACTGTTCAGCATACGGTTACAATAATAGTTGAAACAACCGGTAGTATTGAAGCAATGGATTCACGTTTGCGGGCGTACTGTTTGGAATCCCTCCAGTCCAAGTACAGTTCACTTTGCTCGGTCCATTTTGAGGAGAAATGCTTTGAAGTAGACATGTAGACCTGTAGACATGAAGACATGCATCATCAGTTGATAGGATGATTTCAGCGATAACAATAATAGACAACTTTATATTTACCGTCATCAGCATATTACGCAGCCATTTCATGACAACAGCCAAACCCCATGCACGGAATCTGCGTGGAGAGGGTCTCACCGTCGTGACGTCATTCTTCGTCTAAGATGGAGTTGCTCACAGTATTTGGATGGCTGGGTGTTCAAAAATATTTTTTCTGATAAACCGCTGGCGTTAACAAATTGAGTATATGTGGAAATTGTTTCTTTATATTAACTCTATTAGGTGTATGTTTTTTTGTCCTTTAAGAAATACGGTATTTAGATCCATCTTTCACCACATCTTAAGTGGTTCATGTCGTCGAAGGGTGTAGCAGATATACAGTGGAGACCTGATTAACCCACTGTTAACATTAATTATCAGTTTGAGCCGAGTTCAACGCCGTATATGATATGTTCCCTATTATCGCTCAGTATACATGAGATCATACGGGTAGACCATTAATCGATGTGTCATCTGTATATAACCAAATGCCAATATCATTCTGAATTTCATGTATGTTTGAGAAAAGTGTCATCACCAGAACACATTACAGATGGAAAGGTGCATGTGAAAAACATGTTTATAGGTTAAAGCCTGCATCACTCAGGCCAGGACTACCATCGATCTATATAGATTAGCAGGTACTGAGCATTCAAATTATGTTTTAAACCAGGTGGTAATTGCCTACGAGATATATCCTCACTGTTATAACTATCCCAAAAGAGAAGTAGTGACGAGGTATTTGTTTACAATAAGCCAAGGTTGCCTCATTGATTGAAGACATTTCTATTATATACCAACACACAAGTACATTACTCTAGCTATTATTATTTCAAACTTTTTGGTTTCTTGTCGTGCCATATTTCAGATGATTGAAAATAAACGTGGCCAAATATCTCAAACTTCCCGTTCGCACAAATAAAAAATTATATGCTACAACACGCATTAAAATGCATAATTCCACAAAAAATAACACTTAATGTATGTGACTATTGAAAACATCGTTAAAGGCACTAGAAAGTTGTGTGTGGAATGATAAAACATTGCCTGTACACGTATATGTACAGGTAATGTAAGTGTACAGGCAATGCGGTAGTTTTTGGCATCGAATGTACAGGCCATGTGGTATGTAGTGTACTATATCAATATATCAATATATCAATATATACATATATATATATCAATATATCAATATATATATATATATATATATATATATATATATATATATATATATATATAATGTATATTAGCAAAAGTAGTTTCCCCCAATCCTAAATTTAGTAGTCATTTCTCCCTTCCGACAAAATAGTTATAACATTTATGTGTGGTATGAAATGTTGCTGGATGTATATATATATATATATATATATATATATATATATATATATATATATATATATATATATATAGCCTCTAACATATTATAACACAATTATTGCGTCTAGGGAAGATTTCTTCCTGCAGCACACTGTGGACTTCTGTCACTGCACTCACTCTATGTGACTGTTGTATTGTAGGATGAAGGCTAGGCATGCTCTCACTCTACATGACTGTTGTTTTGTAGGGTGAAGGCTAGGCACGCTTTCACTCTATGTGACTGTTGTATTGCAGGGTGAAGGGTCGGCAATAATATCAATAACTCTCCTGGGCCATTTTAGGAGGGCGATTTTTAGCTCTCCAATAGCTCTCCTGGGCATTTTGAGTAGGACGATTTTTAGCTCTCCAAGGTTTTTCAAAAGGCGAGGCGTGACGTCTCTACATGGGGCTCGTTATGGTCATGACCCATCTCTTTCTCTACCATAAAAATAAGTGACATGTTTCACTTATTGAACGACTACCTGATCAATACCAGATCAATACATATGTGGTCAATTTGATACTGTTTTTGAACAGTATAACAATGTGACTCTGAATGCAGCAGGTATTCTGGATTAATTTAGCCAGACCATTGATGTCAGCTCCTGTACATAATTATATATACAGTGTCATGGTCCGATAGTAATCATTATTAGTAATGACTCTCACTTTAAACAGTATTAACATATAATAAGTTAGCAATATATCACTAATATGTCTATATATGATGTTTATTGTATACAACTACATATCTGTTCCTGATTACAAATACCTGAAATGTGTTATGCTCATTTTCTAAATTAACTCTGAGAAATAACTCTGAGAAAATTTTCACGGCACTCAGGCATTTACTATCAAATGGTGTAAGGACTTTTCTAGCTGTTTCAATGTATCAAATGGTGTCAAACAGGGAGGTAGCCTCCCCCTCCTTTTCAATGTGTAAATGGATGACTTTAGTGTAAATCTCCACAAGTTACTAATTGTTTGTCTTTAAGCATACATTTTAATCACCCACTTCATGTATGCTGATGACTTCTGTGTTTTTCTACCAGTGTTGCCGTTTTGAGAAAACTTATCGAATGCTGTACAGAGTATGGTGAATTGTTCAACATAACATATAATATCAACAAGTCTTATTGTATGGTTATCAACAGGAAATGAAATGTATTCATTGTGTCAATCTCAATAATCGCCCATTACCTTATACAATGAAATGTTAATACCTGGGTCATATAATCAATAATAATCTTACTGATGATGATGCCATTGCCAGACAAAAAGGTGCCTTTATGCAAAAAGTAATGTTTCACCAAAAAAGTCTTTGTAGTACTTGCACCGAAATTACCATATTCATATTTTCAGCTTATTTTGCTCCAATGTACACTTCGTTTTGTTAACTACTTCCAAAAAGATATACATTTTCTATAATGGAGACCGCAATAGTACATATGATATTTGTATATTATACCCTATTTTATACAATTGTTTTTAACATTGCTTCCAAATTATTTCATCACATTTATTTGTTATTACGGACTTATTTATTATTTTAGTTCTACTTAATAATTGTTTTAATAGGAACTTTTTTGTATGAAATTAACTTATATATATATATATATATATATATATATATATATATATATATATATATATATATATATATATATATATATTGCCGGTAAACGCCTCGTAAAAGTGTTTTTGGATCACTCGGTCGATTTTGAGATTTTGCTACGATATTTTTGGTAACATTCTTATTTATACGTACACCAAATAATTTCCTGTTTGCCCATGTGTAAGTTGCATTTTTTTGAGGATTTTGTAACTGGGAAGATCGTTCTACGTTATAGGCTTTTGAAAGTTAACGGATTTGTATTTGGAAGTTGGATTTAGTTGTTTTAGTAGTTCGATTAGTTTTTAGTTTAGTTTGATGTTGCTATGGTTTGTGTCTGTACATATTTATTAACTGTTTAACGCGTTATTGGAGCGGATTTCGTTGGAAAGACATACTTAGTGGCAAATTTCATTTTGTGTTTACGTTATACTTAGTTTCCTTTATATATATATATGTGTGTGTGTGTGTGTGTGTGTGTGTGTGTGTGTGTGTGTGTGTGTGGTGTGTGTGTGTGTGTGTGTGTGTGTGTGTGTGTGTGTGTGTGTGTGTGTGTGTGTGTGTGTGTGTGTGTGTGTGTGTGTGTGTGTGTTGCCGCAATATATTCATCAAGCGCATCAGCTGATGTGAGTTAGCCTTCCATTGTCTTAACATCCTGTCTCATTTTATTATCACACATACATCCAAACAGCCAGAAAGACCATGGCTCTCGTCGATCAATCAGATATGTTGCCTTGGATTGCATTTCAGTAAAGATGCTCTGGCAAGCTGCTTATTTTCTTGTCTAGAGCTCTTTGTTTACGAAGCCAATATTCCGCTAAGCACTCAAACTGTTGGTGGGTGGCTTCTCTAGCTTCCGGGTGTCCATATGAAAAAGGGAATACTCCGCAGACTCGTCGTAGTTCCAAAGGCTAAATATGTGCCCGTTTTGCTACTGGAAGCCAGCAGCCCATTTGGGCATACCATCTTCAGAACCATTAGCTCTTGGGGTCAAAATGATTATGGTAACATGGCCATGGCAACACATATGTCCTGATCATACCACGCATGCTTGAACCTTTCAACGGACATAAATTTGAACGCTTATCGTTCAAGAGAGTAGTGGCATCTGTGTCTGTCAGCTCCTAGTATAGATATAGGAACGATTCAGCCAGATGTAGCACAAATAGAGCCCCTGCACATTCTCGTACTTCTGCAGGCAAAATACCAAATCATCCACATGATAGGTCGGCTAATTACACAGGTCACTAACAACTGATTGAAATTCTCATCTTTCAGACTGACAAACTTGTATTGTCGTGGGGCTATGTGGGAATCAAATTTATTGTATTTATCCCATGGCTTTTGGACAAGGATATGATTCATGAGCCGACTCAGACAGTCAAGGGCTTGCTCGGTGACACCTGTAACAGTTCTCAAAGAGACTGTTATACCACGGACTTATATACTCTGGACTGCTGTCTTCTGCCGCTCGCGGCGCTTCGCGAGCGGCGGAGTTAGCTACAAAGGTCACGAGCTCAGAAGAGGTACGCCTGACTTCCGGTCTGCTAGCCACTGCATGGAGTTGCCGAACATCGAGAGGAATCTTGCGGTAAATAAAACTGTTTAATTCAATAATAGGGAGACTTTTCCTAAACGATTACTGTACCTAGTTTGGTAAATGTAGTGGCTATCTCCAGTGTAGTTCTAAATGGTTTATTTAATTCTATTTTCGTCGTACATGACCTATTTAATATACACCGGGGTGCCGGCGTAAATTAATGGCGTAAACAATACCGAACTTCCGAAGGCAAGGCAGATTTTTTCTTGGGCAAGTGACCCAAGTTTTAACCAGTCTTCCCATGAGTGTAAGTTCATAGATTTGAATTATATGTAATGCTTAAATACTAATAATAATTTTATTTAACGGATCTGTCATTCTATGCTGTCAGTTTATACCTGCCCATGGCCTATGCTATGCCATGCCCATGGGGCATGAGCCTGGCTATGCCTAGGCCCAAGCCCAGTTAGGCATTGCTAACTGTTTTCAATATTGACTGCCATTCGCTAGTATTTATTATTTATTTGTGTTATTTTTATGAATGTTCATGAGCAATTTATTTATTCTGGTCCTGTTTTAAGACATTGTTGTGAATAAAATATCACTACAACTATTCCTAATTATAATAAATAATAATGCAATTACTTCTAGAAATGTAAACATTACTAAGAATTGTGTATTTGTTATTTCTAGTTTATTTATTTAAATCCTTGGGATGGATATACAATAATTCTGTCATGTGTTTGATTAATTATTGTAGTTATTACATGCCCTTTGAATTCTTTTATTTCAGAAATCTTGCACCTGAAAGTTACACACAATACGTGTGTGCATAATTACAAGCTTCATCTGGCTGAAGATGACAAAGCAGGATATCTAGGCCGTCTAAATATACAATCCCTGTGAACATGACATGTGCACTGCTGTTTTAATGGACAAGAACACAGCATTATTTTATTGTCTGAAAAACACTATCTGTAAGTTAACTGTGAAGGTATATAGCTTACAAAATCATCAATATATCATAGGCGTCATCTGCATACACTAAATAATTTTACATAATTTATCTCACTGAATGTGACACTTAATTAATACACGTTGAATAATACAAACTTAGTTACAAGACACTGGAATTAGACGGTTTCTGTACGACACGGGACTCACTGGATTATGAACATTCTTGGGTAGATCTTGCAGAATATTGTGAATATTGCAAAAAGACAGTATTGTGAGGTGGAGTAATGTGAGCAGCTTCTTCATCGTGCACTTTATCCCTATGGAGGGTAACGCAGTAAGCAGTCTTGCATTTGGCACACGAGATGTTGGAGTCGGTGACGAAACACTGAACATTTATAAACATTACTTCATCAAGTTCATGTTGAAATGCAGAATATCATGAAACGGTAACAATGTATTACTGATCTCTACTGAGCCTGCAGCATTTGTCCAACCTGTAAACACACGGTCACCCATAAACAAGTGAAGTATGACGACTGGGCTACATTGTCCTGTATTAATCTGTTTATTATTTAGATAATATATATTAATAAAGTTATTATTTATGTTGTAATGACATGTATTTATTAATGGTTGATCATAATGTTTCATGTGGTTCTAAACACTGCATACATTATATTTACTTCATAATTATTTACTGCAGGCTTTCGTAAAAAAAAACATAGCCATTAGTTAAGTTAGCATGCTAACATTAGCCAATATTAACTTATTAATTAAAGTAGTGTTAATATTAAATTACTGGCTAATGTCTATTTACTACCGTAATTAATGTGAAAATGTCTATATCATTATGGACAGTATGGCCTTTTATTCATGTGTATATGTATGAAGCACGGTTACTAATTATACATTGATTTATTAATTGCTTTATTTTTTATTACATAATTGTTTAATTTATATCTCTTACCATAAGTTAGGTGGTTTTACAAATGTCGTGTTTATATAATTATTATAAACATCTTCATGGAAATAGTGGCATTTTACAAAACAGGTTTCTGTCTTTCGAGGTTGCCTACTAATTATCACCTATCAACTCATTTATTATTACATGACTAGTTAATATATACTTATTCTCGTAATCAATGTGGTTATGCATCCCGCATAATATATATAAATATCTTCATATTTATGAACTCGGCTGGACGTAATTAGAATGTTTAGCCTGTTAACTTGGTGCATTACTTAAATAGGAGTAGCTAATTAACTAGTGTGAAAAACATAAATATTGAACAATTTATTTCTCTATTTAATGTATTTCAAAATACGGCAAACAGTATTGTAATGGTTATATAATAAAAAAGGTTATGCCATTTTAAAGTCACTTATTCAAATATGTATCAACAGAAAACACTAAAATTAGCTCATTTTACCATTACAAGAGATACACAAATGTTGCGCATTTTTTAGTCTTTAAATTGTAATAACTTTGGATCTAATAAAGGCATTGCAATAAAATTAACAGTTATGTTTTTATGTTTTGTTGAAGTGCGTACAACAGGGCTGCCTACTATATTTCCCGTAACGATGATCGGGTGCGGAGGGGAAGGCTTGTCTCGGGACCATCTGTGTAATGTTGGCCCTTGTCCTAAAGTCCATTTCGTGACTGTAACTAAATCCAAAGTCATTAATTTTGATTAAAACTGATGAATTGTTTCCTTCCCTAGTCTGGGTTTGTCCCAACCACCAAAGCAGCCACGGTTTCATTTACTGATAAATTGCAACACAGACTAGTCGTAGTACTTCGTAGTTGGGTCTTTGGCCAGTCCCAAAGTTTGGGACTGGGTCAGTTACGTTTTCGCGGCAACGCATTTTTGATGTTTAAAGTTGTCAATAATTCACTCAAAAACACTTTACAAACAATGTATTTGCTAGGATTCTATTAAACATACATGTCATGGAAGATTTTATCAAAATGTCTTATTTATACGATGTTTTCCTGCGGTCAACTGCGAAATTGCCAGCAACCAGCAGACAACCGGAAGTAATGTATACCTCTTGTGCGAAGTTGACCTTGCTGCGCTTCTCTAGCGGCCTTGAACCCGGAGACAGCAGTCCAGTGTATATACGTCCGTGGTTATACTTAACACCACTTGCTGCCTCGTTGAATTGTTTCTGTATTATTGCTTCTTGGATTCGTCTGTTCTGTTTGGTGTTTCTGTTCATCACACATAGAGTTCATGATATATTTGACAATCTCGTTTAATGCCAGAGCTTCGATGCTATTCCCTGCTTGTCTGAGATTGCTGGATTCAGATAGATTGTCCAAATTAATTGTGTCTGGCTAGTCGTATTGTTCCCAAATTAGTCCAACCCAATTGTTCCCTACTTTGGGATGAGAGCTGCTACAGCTTGGGGTTCAACGATCTGGTAACAGCTTGTTAGTTTATCAACAGTCTCATAAAATTCACTCAAAACGATTTCATGCACATTTTGCCATAACAATCGATAGTATAAAGTAATTTTTCATACCAAATGACATATTTAAATTTCCAAGCGACTCACGTAAATTATGTTAATTATCTCAACGAGTGAGGAAGTTGATTGGTCAATTCAGATTTGCTATCACTTACCAACAGGTTTTGTCATAGTTTGGGGCAATTACAATATCAAGGATATCAGCATCATTCGTGTGAGCGAAATTTATCACCCCACATAAAAATCACTTAACATAAAATGTTCTTCAGTTTTGATTACAAAAAGGCTGTAAAATCAACTTTGAACATAATATTGACAAATTGAAAGTTGTTTCTGAAAGGGAATTAATGTGGGTTTTAGAAATAATTAATAGCATTGCTTTGATAATAATTTAAATGCGAAACCTAACAATATATTGAATGAGAGCAATAGCACATTATTAAACCATTTTCGACAACATTTTACTGGGCATGCCTTTCAGAGGGTATGTACAGCGGGGTTAGGAACAGAAGACCGGCCAGAAAATAGTATTTTTTACTCTAGCATAACATGTCCATATTTTTATATTTCCATTACAAAAAAGAAAAACGATATTTGCAACATAGCACCACCCCCTAGTATAAGAAATGTCGAGAGATCCAAAGTCACATGTTACGCCATGTTGGAATTGCCGAAAACTAAACTGCAAGGACAAAGAAGACAGCGCAACACAAGTCTAATTTATTGTAGTTCTTTACAATAACATATAAATCAAATGTAGGCAGATAACATACAATATTAATAACATAAACAGTACGGGAAGGGAAGAACATTATTTACATATTTACTGTATTCGTGCGCGCCTGAGCTGCCACATGGGGTAATTGTCTCCCCCTATTATTTATATTATCGTACGTTTATACGCGGTTCGCTACTTAAATTTTACATTGTGTGTGACAGTGAAGGTATGTGGTTTATTATGTTACAATTTGGAGGTGTCTGGCTGCTTGGATTTTAGTTATTTTATGCGAAACTTCCAGTTTTATATTTGCCGCGCTGTCAGTGAACTAGAATCGTCGCCATGGTGATCGCTTACACAAGTCACCAACTTCGCCAACTATGTCAGCGAGCCACGGAATCACTCATGCGCGTCTCCAAGTCTATGGTAGCCTGAAGCAATTGGACATTTGTTACGCAACACCAACACACAGAGGGACCACTGGTGACCAGTGTCGTCTGCGTACACCAGAACCAATTCCATCCATTGTGACAACGACGAGGAACTATGTTGTTAAACAAACTGGTGTAGCAATGCTAACTTGGTTACACTGACTTTCACGGAATCGCGTAATGGGTCTACCACTGCGAGAAGCTGCTCTGAGCGATCTCGTGCAAGTGCTGTGACGTGTGTGCTCCTCAATATTCGAACTGTCTGTAATAAATCAGTAACAGTGGAAGAACACATGATTTATCAAAAAGCTCACTTAATTAATGTTTCTGACCGAAACATGGTGCAAACCAAACAAGAGTGCTGTACTCAACAACGAATTACCCCAGCCAGGTTACAGCTTCATTGGTGAGTGCCGTTCGTTGAAGCGTGGAGGCGGTGTCGGCTTGTTATACAAGTCGGCATATAAATGATGCAAGACTAAAACCAAACGATATGACAATGTTGAACATTTAGACGTTTAATCAACGCAAACTTCGAGACCTGTGCGTGGTGTCATAATTTACCGCCCACCGACCACCCCCATCCAGTCGTTCCTTGACCAATTCGGAACGTTCGTAAACGAAATAGTTGTTACACGGCAAGACATCCTCATTGTCGGTGACTTCAATCTTCACTGTGAACTAAATGATGCCCCTGGTGTAAAGGTACTGAATGACATTTTAGCAGAAAACAACTTAAACAACATGTCACAGAACCCACACATATGAAGGGACACATGTTAGACTTGGTGATAACACGCTCATCTAGTTCATTCGTGTCGTCAGCTACAGCGTACCCGAGCAGCATATCAGACCACTACAGTGTCGTATTCCGTCTGTCGTCTGCTAGCCCAGTGTCTGCTCGTGCCGTGAAACAGCTGCGTGATTTTCGAGGATTTGATTTCGCTCGCTTCGAAACTGACCTTTCTTCGCGTCTTGCCTCTGTAGACACTACTCTAGATGTGAATACCATGGTTGGTCAGTACGAGCATGCGGTTTTATCAACCATTGACTTGCATGCCCCACTTACTGTGAGAATGAAAACTTGCCGACGCAAAGAACCGTGGTACAATAACAACATCCACGAAGCCAGTGCCTTAAGACGTGCAAACGAGAAGAGACGGAGAAAAACGAAACTCGACGTGCATCGCCAGATTTTTGTTGAGCATCGAACAGTGGTCAACAACATGATCAAGCGAGCGAAGCGTGCTCACTACGAGTCAGTGTTGTCTTCACTAGACCAGCGAACATGTTTTCGTGTAGTTAACACTCTGCTAAAGCCACCGGTAATAATTCTACCAGAATCCAGTGACACTGAAGCACTGTGCAATGACTTCGCAACATACTTTGCAGAGAAAACACGAGGTATTAGATTGCAGATACGCACAATGCTGACCAATGACGAAGACTGTTCTGATTATGGTATCATTTCTGACAGCCAACGTTTGTCAAGCGAACTCGATCGACTGCTACCTACGAGTGAAGAAGAAATAAGGAATATCATCAGACTGTGCCCTCCAACGACATGCAACCTGGACTCTTGCCCCACTGATATGTTGAAGAAAACAGTAGGTGTACACGTTCCTTATCTGGTAGCAATAGTGAATAACAGCTTTAAGCAAAGACTCTCTCCGGTCACTTTGAGAACAGCAATAGTAAAACTGCTTCTGAAATCCGAAACTCTCGACAAAGACCTGTTAAAGAACTACAGACCAGTGTCAAGCATAGCATTCGTCGGCAAAGTCTTGGAGAAAGTCGCAGTTCGTCGTTTGCTTGATCATCTCACTTTGAATGCATGAATAATACCAATCAGCATATAAGATGCTTCACAGTACAGAAACTGCTCTACTGCGTGTTCAGCATGACATTGCTAGTGAACTCGACAAGAATCATGCAATGTTGTTTATCATGCTGGACTTATCAAGTGCATTTGACACGATTGACCATGAACATTTGCTGACACTATTGCACGACGAGTACGGCGTGCGTGAAACGGCGTTATCAGGGTTCCGGACGTACTTGGAAGATCGCACCTGTGACCTGTGTCCAGATAGACTAAAAAAACATCCGCGACTATTCCGCTACAGAGTGGTGTGCCACAGGGCTCGGTCCTTGGGCCTGTCATGTTCACTCTTTACACCACCCAAATGCAGCGGATATTCAAAAGACATAGCATAAAATATCATTATCAAATATTGGTAATGACTTTTAAATGCATCAATGGTTTAGCGCCGTCTTATCTGGCAGAACTTGTTAAACCACGAAAGCGAGACGGACGCATACGCCAGAACTATGCGCCAACACTGCACCAAGGCATGACAAAGAAGTGTGTTGGTGATTCGGCATTTGGCGCAGCAGCACTTCGACTGTGGAATGAACTACTCGTGAACATTCGTGCATCCGGGACATTACCTACGTTTAGAAAGTATTTAAAGACATATATTTTTATTAGACATTTCAATTAATTTGAAATTGTTTTGAAATGATGTACATTGCATTATAATTTCTTTTTAGTGTAATACTATTTTAATTAGTGTTTATGTTTTAGATTAATTTAGAGATTTATATGTATGTTTACGTACAGAGGTTTAGAAAGGGTTTTAATGTTATATTAATATATATAATTTGCATACCATGTTTTAGTACTATACATCTTAAAAGCAGTGTTTAATATAATTTATTTTAAATTTATTTATATCATTTACATACAAAGGTTTGAGAGATAGTATGATTTATATTAATTTATATAATTAACATTTGTATTTATTAATATACATTCATTTTTGTATTTGTCTTGTGCAGCGCATCGATCCGCCATGCGGGAATTAGGGCTTTATAAAAACTGTATTATTATTTTATTATAATACATGCACACATAACGATTATTAAACTATATAGCATGTATATGAGAATGTTGTATTTGCCCACAGATACCCAAACATGTATTCTCTGATTTTGCTAATATTTTTTTACACAATATCCTATATTATTGCTGAAGAGTCCCTGGAAATTTAGAGTGGGCAAATAATAGTGCTCAGAGATATATTAAATTAAGTACACCTTTGAATGAAAGACTGCACCAGGATAGCACAGTATAACCCAATATGAACATACAGCACATTCTCTGATGTGTAAATCCATATATGTATATGTGTTCACTAACTAGAAATGTCATTACTTCACATCATTATATAGAATGTTTTATTCTCATTACAGTGATGCAAATTTTATCTGTGCGGTTTGATTAGAGTAAAAGTTATGATTGGTTAAGCATCGACTATTTTCCGGCTTTTTACATCCTTGGCTTAAATTGGTGAAACTGCATTTTGGGGCAGGTCACAGACAATTATAACAATTAAGGATATACTATTTACTTTAAGGCTAATTTGTTGCAAATTGGTAGGACAGTAACTACTTCCAAAAAATTGGACTTGAAAATGGCCAATTACAATAACTTTGCCACCATTTCCCAACACACCATTTAAAAACAAATTAAAACGAGCATATCTTAACTCCTACTTAAGCTAGAAAGGTGAATCACATATCATTGGAATAAGAGAAAGGAGCTCTTGCTATTACTGGAAACATGTAACAGGTAAAATGAACATGAATATTACAGTTTTACTCAGAAAGGTTTATTGATGGGGTCATATACGTTGGCGATGTCCTCTACCGACGTAAAATATTGAAACAAATGATTTCTTACTAAAATTGTGGCTAACATAAAAAACATACTTGGCAGCTAGTTTCCACTACACATGTCTTAAGTATAAACCTTTCACGCAAACTTAAACACATTAGACAATGGTATTGACTACATTTGTAAAAACTGAAGTAAAAGAAAGAATCAGAACAGACATTCAGTTGAAGGGTATGATATAAAGAGCCTAGAAATAGATAGAATAACTCAACAGTATTTTACTATGATCTAGTTTGTAGCTACATGGATAAGTACTCATTTATTTGATTAACTTAACTTTTAAGCAGTGTGGAAGAACCCCACTAGTCCGGCTGTGAGATGGTTATTTTTGTCCTAACCCAAAATTCACTTATAAAGTTTATTCTCTGCTGATTATCAAGGTATAGGGTCTCTGTAATGCTATCCAGGTTGATGTGAAGTTCTTACCATTGAGCAATTTGAAATATTCACGTTTGAAGTTGGGCACCGTTACCCAAGATTTCATAGGGTCACAAAATACCAAAATTTCGATATCTCAGTCTCTAAATGACATAGAAACATGATTTTTGTGTACAAATATGTTTTTGGCGTCAACAAATGCAATGGGACAATTTTCAATTTTGAGTCTTTGGCGGCGAAATTCAAGATGGCCGACATGTGACCTTTGTTTTTGTTTATCATTGAAAAAATCGTACTTGAAATCATCTACACATGCGCTCTAAATCAATATTTCAATATTTAAAACTGCCTAAATATACTGCAGGTCAATTATATTGATGAATAATATACATACCTCAATCATAAATCACATTCGTTGCGACATATTGGTTCATCAATGGCGAAGGAGGTAATTTTAGAATTGACCGAATATGGACAAATCGGCTTAACATTTGTAAAGTTTAGCATTCAAATATGCCAGAAACATAAATGTTGTTTCTTAATGAACATTTTTGGCAAAAAATTAATTACGTAAATAATTTTGGTATTTTTATGTTATTTTCCACAATCATGATATTGTGTTCAACTTGCGAGGACTCAATAAGTTGTATATCAATATTCCAATCTCTTTAATGCACATTGTACACACACACACACACACACACACACACACACACACACACACACACACACACACACACACACACACACACACATACACACACACACACACACACACACACACACACACACACACACACACACACTGAACAAATGTCAGAATTATCAAACAGTCAATCACCAGATTAAAGATCATCAGTCATCATCATTCGCATCATCATCATCATCATCATCTGATCCATCATCTGCTTGGATCCGTTCCATGGTCTTCTCATTGAAGCAACCATCACCACCTTGGCAGGCGCAGAATGAAGTACATGCCATGTTGGCATTGTGGCATCCACGTCGCTTAGATTTGCATGGCGTAGTACTGCCACAAGAGCACTTGATCATCTTCAGTATGTCATCTGGAGCAAGAATTACACCATCAGCAACGGTAGTGGGAGTCAGAGATGTGGATCCATCACGTCGCGTCCATCCATGGGTGAGAGGATCCATGTTTGGCGGGTTCCGTTGTAGGGCCTGCTTCCAGATGGCTACATGGAGATGTGCCCTGGCTACGTTTTCCAGAAACGCTTCATATGTAGGTGGCAGGTTTTTCAGCTTTGGTGCTGCACCGAGACTACGTGAGACCTTCCTAGACCATATCTTCTGGCGAGCATCCGTCAGAGATGCCGATTCCGGATGACCATAGCAAGACAGAACAAAGGGTGTTGACTGTCCAAGCGCATCTTGTACTGAGCTGGTTATGTCACCAACCTTGGACAGAGATAAACCACTGGATCTTAGGATTTTCAGTGCAACCCCTTTGCCAATACCATGTTAGGTTGCAACTGTATCACAGCCAGTGATACCATGTGCAGCCAACAGATCACCCATGATAGCCATTAGCCAAAAAAATATCTTCAAAAAATCGTTTGTACCCTCTGCTATTTTACTTTTAAATGCTAAATGATAATGCTGTTTTCAACGAGTCATTAATACATTTTTACATTTTATGTGTCTCATATTCTTATGGTAACTCTTTATTTAATCTTATTTATTTATCAATTTTAGTATTATGTTATTGCTAATGTTATTGTCTCAAATCAGAGACCCATTTTAAGAAATTATACATGCTTATTTATTTATTTTTCTTAGTAGCTATTTTTATTCGTAATTTATTTATTATGATACTTTACCTATTTTAGTGATGACTAAATTTACTATCATTTTATATTGTATTGACAATTGTAGATATGATTCACCAATGTTTTATTACTGTCATTTTATGTGTGACTAAAGACAATTTTCCGTTTTTAATATGTTTTTAAACGGATAATAAAGTTTTTTGAATCTTGAATAGCAGGGTTCTTGTCTACGCTAGCATTGATGTCAATAACTGTCCTACCCCGGATCGGGGATATCATCATAACATGCCCAGTGATATCGCCGCGGAACACAAAGTGACACAGGAGTTCAAAGATATATGTGTCGTCAGCTACTACGAGGACGTTGGTGGCACCCACATAAGCCACTTGTTGAATGATCATTGTGTCAGCTTCTTCGTGTGTGATGACCATTCCCTCCATCTTAGACACCACACCTTGATAGATCTGAATAGGTACAGGATCGTTACCTGTGACAACGAGTTTTCCATTCAACACATCCTTGTGGGCATCAAGATCTGCCAGGATCAAGTCGATCAACTGTGTCTTGTTACTGCTCACAGTAAGACCTACCTTCTGTGCTGGTTGTCTGGCTGGAGGACGTAGCGTGTACACACGACTGGTCCCTCGATCTCTCTCCTTTCTGGTTGACTCCTTGATGCAACCAGCTGTGTATCTATCGAATACTAGGTAAACATCACTGGATTCCAGATAACCTTTGATGTGACGTCGGAAGTTGTCCAGAAAGTCCTGAACAATTCCACCTGTTGGCCATGGCACGACCCACAGCACTGCACATCCGTCCAAGAATGAAGCATCAACTGCTGCATGTATCCGTGCTACTTCCACTTTCAGATCATTCTTGAGGACAGACTTGGTTTTGGCCACCTTCATGGCTCCACTATCATCAAACATTGATGCGGGTCTGGGAGACAGTTCATGTGCCATCAGATTCTTGGTATCATAGTTTCGTAGACTGCACTGTAGAGCCATAGCTCTGGCATATATCATCTCTGTGTCAAACATCTTCATGTCATTTACTTTGATATGCTTCTGAGAGACTGCCATTGTAGTTACACGCCTGTGAATTGTTTCATGGAAGCTATCTGGCAAACCCCTTTCAAATTCCTCCATCTGTTGTTCTCCGAGTTCAGGAGCGTTGTCAACATTCACCGAAGAATGTGTCAATACTTGTCCAGTCACAATATTCACACGGCCCTCTTGGTTGTTCTCCGTGTTAAGTGGATCAATACAGACCTACAATTTTTCACGCAATGCCTTTCTGTCTTTTGCATCTGTCTGGATTCTAGCCTTAGCCTCTTCCTTGTGGTGAGTTTGGGAGGTTGGCTCGAATTTCTCCTGTGTTCTCATCGCATCCAGGTTACTGACGACTGTGTTGCATGCGTGCAGGCTGTAGGCCCCTGTTTTGAGTGTTTCCGGTCTTAAAGTGATCCCTATGATGCCGCTCTGCCCGTGACCATATCTCATAAACGTGGTCTCGATCGCCATATCGCTCCAAATGCCGTTAAAGAGCCCTGGATTGTGATGCATGGTATGCTCTACATTCACGAAGTGTTGGCGGACATCTTCGGACATTGCTGCCATTGTTCGTATGTAATAGAGTCCATATCTCGCATAGTTGCAGTGGGAAGCCTCGATGAATAGGGGCATCATCTCACGGACACAGGCCAGATGGAGACACCAATCTGCTTCTCTCTCGGCTCTAATATACTTCATGATGGTGAAGACTGGCTTAATCAGACAATTGACCCAGAGTTTGGCTGTCCTAGAGTGTGATGCTGCATCATCCAATGCCTGGAGAAGATCAGCCATGCAACTCAAGTTTTGTGTTTGGAACAATGGCCGAATAATTTCTTCCACAAGCATACGGAGAGCTCGGACATTGTCAGGATATGGTTTGCCTGTCAACATCTTCAATACCCCGGCAAATGCCTCACTCAGTATTTCTGTCATTCCGGATCCAGCTATCAGGGACCCTATGCTCCCCATATAGCTCATCAGGAGGTGCACGCCACCTAATCGTAGGTAGACATTACTGAATAGGGCCTGGTTCTCCCACATCACATGTACTGCTACCTTATATAGCTGTTGGTCTGCGGTGAAAATGACATACTCCTGACCTGTGGCTCCGGTCACAGCTTGGGCTTTTAACAAAGCATACGTTATGGTTGCCGGGTCCGCCGGCGCTTTGTCAATGAGCGGTAGAAATACTATCTGGGTCTTCTTTCTCAGCATGTGCCCTTGCTCACGACAAACCATGGTGTTGTACCCATTGTATTCTGGCCAGCTGGGCAAAGTGTTCATATCCTGCATGAATTGGAAGTCTAGCTCTGCTGCTCTATCATTCGATATGCGCTGGTGTGTCTTGAATTCATCTGGAAGGAATGCTTCAGGTAATTCCGATATAGGAGGTTTATTCTGACCAGCATAGTGTAATGGAGCCTCATCTTCACCTTCATCTATTGGAAGTTTCACATCACCATGTGCCAGTCGGACAATTGTATCCGCGTCATGATCATTTCCAGGACTAGATGGTTGTGGCAATATCATAGCCAAATAGTGGGTGGACAATTTTCCGTTTGGTCAGTGAATATCTGCATCAAAATTGTCCACTACTGTTTGCACTAAACCACTTTCGGCACTTGAGATCCCGTGCACACTCGGATCTGCAGCCGGATTCTATCGTAACTACAGCTAATACCATAATCATAGGTGTAGCCAAGTATCGACTTGTAGTCTCTCAATTCCATACCAAGTGCAATTTGTAGATCTGTTGACTTGTTTCTCACAACGCTGGTAATTATGTTACCAATCAGCAGTGCCGGAGGAGTACTGTCGAGCTTCGTTGATATCGATGCTAAGAGATTCTGAACAGTACACGGGATTGATTCTTGGACTAGCTGTTCGTCTATGTTCAGTCGATACTTTGTTGTATCTAGAGGAATATCTTTACATTCCTTTTTGATTTGCTTGGCGACATGGCGAATGTTGTTTTCAAGATCGTCCTCATTGTCTTTGAACATCTTCAGTGTCAGAGCTGCATGACACTGAAAAGCCACAACATTGGCATAACCCGGTGAGGATATCAAGAGTAAGTTTCCATCAAAGTGGACAAACAGTTTCTCCACTAGTTGTGAACGTGTAAGATCAGTCCCACCTTGGTCTTGGTACTCTTTACATAGCTCAACCGAACTCCATACACGCTTCTGATCTGATGACAGGGTGGTTATGACATGCTTCAATGCCATATTTGGTTGATAGTCTGAATTCTGGGATTCTTGTGCCGTTGGAAGTTGCCTTTTAGCAAAGAACCTACACATACAGTCCCTATGATAACGTGCTTCGGCAGCATGTAGATCTGACACTAAGCCAACCACGCGGCTGCATACCTCTTCGGCCCAAGCATCATCACGACTGGCACACTTCTCAATGATGTATTGTTTGTATGGTGTTTGGTCCTGATCGGAGACTGTTGATCGACATATGAAGGCTGGCCTCCACCTGTTTGGATTGTTGGGGTCCTTGGACAGGTCACATCGCTCTCCACAGTACAGACACTGAGAGAAGAAGTCAAATGAACTTGGAGATCTACGTGCTTTCTTGACCGGAGGGTCATTGGCATTCGAATGCTCTCGTGTATGTGTGGCCGTGTTTGATGAGGAAGTGTAGCGTGAAACACAGTTCCTATGAAAGTATACTGTTAGGTTTTCGTCTTCTTCAACTTGTTGTTCAAGTTCAACATGAAGATCGTCCCTGTAAATGTTACTGGCTTTGACGATAGAATCTATTCGAGCGCGCCCCTTGTTAGAAGAACATGGTTTGCTGTTATCACACTCGGAACCGTAGCGGAACTTGAACATACATTTCATCTCCATGATATTCACTCAATACTCGTCACCTGCAACTATACATACACGCAAATATGTATGAACACCACCACCATTTATGTATTAATCATAATGTATTAATATGTATGTATATTACAACACACCTGCTATGACCTGAAATAGAAAGAAATGTTGATTAATAGGATTGTGATCATTGTTCAGTAAATATGGGCATCAAACCAGCAACAGCATGCTACTACATCAAATGAGCTGTGCAACACAATTAATATGAATAATAGAAATCACTAAATAATATTAATATTAATTATGAGTATCCTATCACTGTATACAATTTATATTACGCCTGGAATGTTAAAAAATAAAAACAGTGCAAACCTGAAATTGCACCTCATGCGCTTGGTGACCCAATATTTCACCATGTAATTGTCATCTGGGTTCTCAATATTTGTCATTCATAATATGGATGATCTTGAGCTGATTTAGAACATGTTACGATTAATAATGGATATCCAGTTTACAGAAGCAACTTTACAGCAAACATTTTCTATAAACAAATCAACGAAATCAATACTTCCATGGCGGCCATCTTAAATTTCAAGATGGCCGCCAAAGACTCAAAATTAAAAATTGTCCCATTGCATTTGTTGACCCGAAAAACATATATTTAGACAACAAATCACGTTTCTATGTCATTTAGAGACTGAGATATCAATATTTGAGTATTTTGTGACCCCATGAAATCTTGGATGACGGCGCCCAACTTCAAATGTGAATATTTCAAATTGCTCAATGGTGAGAACTTCACATCAACCTGGATAGCATTACAGAGACCCTATACCATTAATAATCAGCTGAGAAAAAACTTTATCAGTGAATTTTGGGTTCTGAGCCATACTGTCGGACTACACCCCTGGAACCCTGTCGCTGTTTGCCTTTTCTTCCCCCATCTCAATTACTCAGCTCAAGAAAAGACGAGCTTGTATGGCTGCTAAGAACGGAGAAGTACATTTTTGCAAGCATAAATAATCCTACATTTAACAATTGTTGTTCAGAGCCATTCTAATTAGACTAGCTGTGTTTGCCGTGCTGGTTGAGAACGTAACATTAATTAATGATTTACACGAACGAACCACGCTCAGGCGCTGGCTCCAAGCGTTTACTCGGATCACGTGACCACTCAAAACGGTGTTTTTAAATGTTATCATCATCCATAACGCATCAATAAATGTTTTGCACATACACACACGAACGCACGCACACACACACACTTGTATCCACCGTAACGTATTTCATCTAAGATTAAATCATACATAGCGGAAATGTTATTAAAATTGATGTAGTCTGACCGGACCGTATCGAAAGACAAATCGCGTTTGTAACTTCGTTTACATGTACCACTATCAGCTAATTTCAATATTTCTCACCGTACTAAACATATTCCTGCAGTAAACACCGACTGGTAGTAAATATATATCCTAAAATTGACTGGCCAGATACTTCATCCAAACAACAAACGAAGATTCTGCCGAATTAAACGATGTTTGTTAGCCGGGCTGGTTCGGGGGCGGGCGCCCAGTGCTCGCCATGACAAGTGCCGCGTCGAACGAATTTGTGCCTACGGGAGCTCATTTCTAGTGATTCGCGTGGCGGAATTTAATCGCTATTTCATATAAAATTCGGACAGAAAGGTCGTATCTATAATACGGTAGGAGACGAGTTTGATATTTGTATTTGGTCTGGCTGAAAACTCATTCGATACGAGTTTCTTTATAAGTTTCGCGGCGTAATTACGGCGCCCAGTTTACATCTAAAAGCAACCTTGGTATCTCTTCTACTATGCCCCATTGGAAGATTATATTTAGTACCTGGCCAACACCGAATCACCGGCCGTTTCAAAATGTCACTCATTCAAGAAACACGCGGACAGCTTTTATGACAGCCGAGCAGAGGAGCGGACAGAACACTAGTCTTGTCACGGCGCGCTAATGGGATTGACAACTGTTTTTGTCACACCATTTATTTGGTGGTCCGTCATTCAGTGACTTTAAACTAATTTTGTTTTGTAACAAATGTTACGTGTGATTTTTATAATTAATAGTGATATTGTTACAGTAAATTATGTGCAGGTCCGTCAATTCTAATATCATGGCTGCAAGTTCATTTGTGCCTACCTTTTCGATAACGAGCCCTCTGACGACGAAGGCTACACCGAATCGAGATGGGAGCCGCCCGATCGGAAGACTGGTTTACTCGTCGTCCTCGCCACTTATGTCTAGCATGCCGACGGGGTTGTATTAGCAGTGGTGGATTATGTGGTTCAGCATAACGGTAGCCATGTCGATGTCGGAGAACGAATAACAACCTCAAAAAACGGCGGTCTTATATACGTTCACAAGTGGTCGTTAGAGTCACGTGGGTGTCCCGAAAATTACCAGCCGATCACAAACGAGTCCTGCTTAAAATTACCAACCAATCACAAATGAATGGTCGTTAGAGTCCCGTGGGTGTGCCAACATTATTTTGTAGAAAATATTTGTTTAAGAAAATAACGCGGATGTCCTAGTACGCCAAAACAGCACTGACGTAGTTTAAAGTAGTCTAAACAATAAGACACGTATTTTTGGGGTATTAGCTGAAGACATATCCTTCAGATGCCTCCACTTGTTCTAGATTGTGGTTCACCAAATGTTCACCAGGGGACACTACATGACCTCTAACCCCCTTCAACCCAATAAAAAAAATAAAAAAGCTTGAATTTAAACCGTACTGGTTCACGACGTATCCGTCAGATGGGGCGACTTGTTCCTTGACATAGCTTGTAGTTAGTCATATCCGCTAGGGGCGCTACGTGACCCTGACCCCATTTTACACAATTATAAAAATAAGACAGGACGAATTTCGACCGTATTAGTTCGTGACGCCACCAGTTCATCACATATCCGCTAGGGGATCGCCACGTGACATTTGAACTTTGACCTTGTCATATGTCCTTTGACATGCCTCCCTAATCCGGAGGAACTGCGCCGCTGTCCGTTGATAATCACATACTCTACTACTAAAGTCGTTTTGTAATTTTTTTTATGAACTGGGGCGCGTATTAGATTGTTGACTGACCCTAACACCGAGATCCACCTGCTTTTTGAACGTGTAAGCCGTGACGATCAAGCAGTAGTTTTCGAATTACGCTTATTGATAACTGAACTATTAATAAGACGTGTCAACTCAAAACAAAGCTAGACTCCAATTTGAAAAAGAATTTCACATTTATTGGATTGAACCTTTTTTATTTTGTTTTACTTTTACTATTAGTGAAAACAAAACACTTCGTCAGCAACATACTTGTTAATCGTACAAACTATTGATCATTTTTAAAACATGTCTGGTTACTTCGTACGATGTGTCATGCGAAATGCAACACGGCATATACGATATCTGTCGTCCAAACAAAAGGATTGAAATAGATTATAAAATGTAATGAAATTTATCTAACCAAACTTAGTGACTTGGAGTATTACAAATCGTAGGATATGAGAAGTGGGCTGCCAAATAAGACATAGTCTCACAAGTCACAGTATGGTGCATTTGTCTTGGTGCATGTTGCCGCTGTTTTCCCGGAATCATTGAAACTCTGTGGCCAAACGGATAATGTGATATACAAACTATTGTGAATTACAATAATATTTAATTAATTTATAAAACAAAAACTATCACTACACCATGATTGAGAGTGCATGGAAATAATGTATTAAATATGTTCCGTTCAGGTCCCCATTTGCAGGTTTACGTCTTAGGTGGAAGTCCTCAGTTGGGCCACTCTGCTAACACACAATGTACACACACACATCCACGCACGCACGCACGCACGCACGCACGCACGCACGCACGCACGCACGCACGCACACGCACACGCACACGCACACGCACACGCACACGCACACGCACACGCACACGCACACGCACACGCACACGCACACGCACACGCACACGCACGCATACACACACACTCACAATCAACCACAGCATACACACACCCCAGTTTTCAAGAATATCTATATTCACCATTTTGTGTGAATTAGGCTAAATCTGATAAACTAATAATATTATTGATTTCTTCCGCAGGAGATTCCCATGTTCATGTCGTCGGAAGATAAGAATGCTAAAGGAAACGATCGATGGAGAGGGTTTTACCCAGAACTAATAAAAGCAATGTCCAAGAGAGCCAAGTTTAAGTACAACTTGTATGAAACTAAGAGCTATGGCCATTACGTAAAAGGATTTTGGAGTGGAGTTGTCAAGGAACTGCTTGAGGGGGTGACGTATACATGTATAGATAATTACTGACTTGTTGGTAATTGTTAAATAAGTGAACATGTTACATTACTACTGCGTCATAACGTCCCCTAGAATAGTGGTTCCTAAACTGGGACACGCATACCCCGAGAGTACGCGAAGGTTTCTCCAAGGGTACGTGACGAGTTAGCTGAAAACAAGGATATCGTGTGTAACCCGTGTTTGCGACGTGCAACACAGCAAACAAACAAATGTCAAAGACCGTAGCAAGGGAACTAAGTTCCTTGGGGGGGGGGGGGCAGATATTGTCGGAGTTTCATCACCATTCCGCCATTCCCACTGTCTCGCTCGGCTAATATTTGGCATCACGCCCCAACCGCTCGTCACACTCCGGATAGACTTCGGAAGACGGCGGGGGAAGGGCTTATATTCAACTAGCCCTCGCGGCGTTTACAATTTACCTTGCTGAACGGGGAGAGGGCACAACCAAAAGTCGCCCCACAAACAACATTTCTTTGACCATCTTGTTTTGTCTTCAGACGCTACACTGAGTGTGTGCGTAGTCTTCACGCATTTTCGTATCAGAGTCTAGAAGCTGAGTGTTATCAATTAACTGATCTGGAGCTGTGGAGGGCAATGACAAATGTAGACACTTCAATACACCTGACCATAGCTTCGGTACTTTTGAAGATGTATAAATCGTTGAAGGGTGACTTCTGGAAAGTCACTTACCAATCTAGTAAATTGCCGCTCATATACTTCCTGTAGCAGACCCTGCAATAGTAATTACTGTAAACTTTCTTATGGAAATGTATTTTATATAGTAAGGAGAGCAAAATTAGCTTGGTTGCAACTTGTGCAACCTCTAGCATTTCTCATAATTCAAAATGACGTTCTCGGCCATCTTGAATTTCGGCCAATGTTCAACGTTTGATCTCGATGACAGAGAAGGTCGTGTAATACCTCTATATAATGGTTTTCCAGGATGGAGGTCCATTTATGGAGTTAAAGTCAAGGTCAAAGCAAAGTTTACCTAAAACCAGGAACTAATCACCTCTACAGACCAATTATATGTGGTTCAGTGTATACAGCTGGTGTACTAAACGGGGCATTCCAGTGTGAACCCACCTCTGCTTCCGACGAAAGCTCTATCCGCTGAAGAATCGCAGCTTCAGTCTGCGGCAGTCACATGAAGTCAGCAGCGAGATGGGTCATGCCTGCCGCAAATCAACGGGAACGATAGGCCAGTTAAGTGGGCGGGCTTCAATGCTCAGCAAGATCGCTTGGTGGCAGGTTCTGCCCAGACGCCCAAGACACTGGTTGTGTTCGGACCGATGATCGACTCACCGCAAGCTCACCCCGACACTGTAATAACTACGCTTGTGAATCTCGAGAGGGCTATCAATACTTTGGGGATGAGCTCCAACTGTATGAGACTGCATGCCTAGGCAAATTTAACGATCCTTTGCGCTGGACCAACGTCATACTTCACCCGGGTATGGTGCACACTGGGTGAAGTATGACGTTGGTCCTGGGCTGTGTAGGAACACTGATGAAGGCATCAGGCGTGGACATTCTCATCAGCGCAGCTTTTGCTGGCATCACCAGCATAGTCAACAGAAACGCTTGGACCAATGCTCTACGGGCATACCGTCTCATCAATGCCGTGTTGCTGCATCATTTATACTCGAATGGCGCCAAGACATGTGAGGAGCTGAATGTCTACCTGGAGAAAGCCAGAGAGCATCCCACCGGGAGGCGATGGCTGGACTGCGTTGTCAAGCCTACAGTGTTGTCGCTCAGGTTCCTGCGCGGAGAGCGGAACGGTGACTTCCTCCTTCAGCAGCACTGAATCAAGGCAATGCTGCCATAATTCTTCGCAGCAGGTCTCCACAAGTATGCCCGCTACCTGAGCTTGTATGTGCGACAGATGGAGCTCCTTCCCCACCATGCCAAGGAGGACCTACTGGTAGGTGCACACGTCTGTCGGCACTCGTATGGGGGGACCGCTGTGACAGAAGATAAGTTCGGAGAGCAGATATATATCAAGCGAGTGAAGGGTTGTGGAGGTGTGAAGGGCATTTCAACGAGCCCCGGTCTAGTGGCTGTGTGGGTGAATAGTTTCAGTGTGTGCGCGCCCCTTGACACCGCCATGGAACATATGTACAATGAAGCTGGGGAGGAGCAGAAGCCACACTGTTAAATAGCAGTGGCAGAGAAGAATAAGCACAAGGAGGAAGCAGAGGGAAGAAAGAGACTGGTCGAGGCCGATCGGAAGAAGATCGCGGTGGAATTGGAGAAGTACAATCACCCCCTCAATGACCAGCAACCAGGTGTCTATAACATCTGCAATGGCCAACTGGCGCCAGACACAGTGAATGTTCAGAACGCTTTGTCCATCGCTAATGAGCAGAGCAGGCAGTGCTCCGCTTCGTTAAGCAGTGTATTCCACATTACAATAAAGAAGAAAGTCAAAACAATGGAGTTGCACCGTCAATGTCAAGGTGAAGGCCATCTACGACGTCGAGTCGCTGTTCAGTCGGCTGTTAGTCGTGGGGCAGCAGCGCAGCATTGATATAGCCGATGTCTTCCAGTTTGAACTGAATCCAGTCCCTCCGGCCCTGATCGATAAGTACGGCTGCTTGAGGAAGGGTGGCAAGGCCGAGCTTGTCAAGTCTCTCAGTGTCTCTGTCACGACTCTATGTGCTCCAAACGTGGTGCTAATTGATGCCGGCCAGCTTCTGTACCACGTCATTTGGCCAGTCTCAGGGACTACACGCACTCGAATGGCACATTACCCTACTACCCAACTACTTTTAAAAATAGACAAGAGGTCAAGAGGTGATCCTGGCGAGAGCGGCGCGAAGCAATATGTATGGAACTACTGTCACGTTCGTGCTGTTTTTGGCGTCATACTACGACGACCGCGTTATTTTCTGCAAAAATATTTCAGCACACCCACGTTACCCTAACGATCACTCGTTTGTGATTGGTTGATCACTTTCGGCACACTCGTTTGTGATTGGTTGATAACCATCTGGCACACTTGATTGTCATTGGTTCATTTTCGGCTCGTCCCCGCGACTCAAGTGTCCAGCTGTGAACGTATACAAGACGACAAGTTTTCGAGGTTGTCATTATTCACTTGTATTCGTACATGAGAACCATATCGACAATGATTAGAAACGGGTGGAGCTCCGCGAATGCCACCAGGGGCACCGTCTCCCCACAGCGTGGGATGACCGCGGGGTTGACGCCCATCCCGCCGTTTGGGTAGGTGTTTCCCCCGCTGGGACTGCCACCGACACCAACACCTGCCCCGGCTGCGACAGTGTCGGAAGCAGTTCGTGTGGTAAGTCTTTGTCAATGGCATATTTCATGTTTTAAAAAATGTAGGCAATTATTATTATTAGTAGTATAAATAGTAGTAGTAGTAGTGGGGGTGGTGGTGGTGGTGGTGGTGGCGGCGGCGGCGGCGGCGGCGGCGGCGGCGGCGGCGGCGGCGGCGGCGGCGGCGGCGGCGGCGGCGGCGGCGGCGGCGGCGGCGGCGGCGGCGGCGGCGGCGGCGGCGGCGGCGGCGGCGGCGGCGGCGGCGGCGGCAGCAACAGCGACAGCAGCAGCAGTTGTAGTTGGTGGTCAGAAATAAATATGGTCAGAAATAAAAAAGTATGTTGTCCTGATTAAGTTAAATTAACTTAATCAAGCAAGACAGTTTAAGGTTCACGAAACTATCCCATATGTAGTTATTCAATATATGTGTTATTACAGAAATCTCGCAAATGACGCCGGTCAACGTAAGCCGCATCCTCAGCGGGAAACGTGTCAGCGGGAAAGGTGTCAGCGGCGAAGGCGAAACCACCACCGTCAGCCCCGTCGTCAGCGGGAAACGCGTCAGCGGCGAAGGCGAAACCACCACCGTCAGCCCCGTCGTCAGCGCTGTCGTCAGCACCGTCGTCACCTCCTCCACCACCATCACCTCCATCGCCATTGCTACCGGTATTTCAAGAAGAAGAAGAAAACCCTTTGTTTCCATTAGTTGACTTTAATTTTGTAGATGACAGTTTAGTGATTTTTTATAGGAGTCAGTGGTCCTCCATTAGATCTCATCACCGTTCGTTTGGCTGACTTAAATACTACTACACTTCACTCAACCTTGTGGAACATTTTCAGAAATAAGTTATCCGCATTCAAATTTAATTTAAGTTTTGGTTTTATACTACGTAATACAATTTCAGGTGTTCTACGTTATTTTCATTCTTCCCAAAATGTTTCCGGTTGGTTTCTGGATGCGCCCCATTGAATTACCAATGCATCTAATTTTGATTTTTTTTTAGATTATTTTGTTCAAGAAGATATTTTAAGTTGGGCGCTACTTCAGCGCCCTAATTCTGAATGGGTTTGCGATTTAATTACAAATGTTACTTTTTATGTTAATTTAATCCCAGAGCACCCAATTGGTTGCCCTCACATCACGCTCCCCGACTATGTGCGAAACAATCAAGGGTTAATTCGTTGTCTAATGTCTAAATGCAAAAGGCCCATTTACAGCGATAATATTTGTTTTTTCAGGGCTATCGCACTTAGTCGGGGAGCCAACATAAATAATTTAGAACCTCACGTCGAGGTGTTGTATACATTTAATGAAGTGTGTACCCCTGTCGCCCCTCCCATTAAAGAATTTAAAGGTTTTAAGTTATCAAATTTATACAACGTCGAAAAAAATATTTCACATTAATATATATTTTTATGAATTAATCAATGATAACGATAATCCTTTGTCGTGTCACTTAATTAGGCGGTCCCTTTGTAAATATCCCGACACTTTAAATTTAAATTTATATAAAACAAATTTTTCATATATACACAATATCTCCATGTATAGTCATTCTTATAAATGTAAAAAATGCGGCAAGCTTTGGAACAGGTCTAGTCGTTTAACTCGGCATGAACAAGCAGGTGAAATAAAACGAATTTTTCCGGGTGGAGTTTTCCACGTAGCGCACACCATATTTAAAAAAGGCAAGAATTGGGGATAAATATTCCAGAAGAATTACGTTTTTATCCGTTTGGGGCACCTTTAGACTTCGAATGTTATTTTGATAATTCCCATTTACCGCCAAATTCCCCAAAGTTCCACTGGTTGGCTCGGCACAAAATTCTTAGTGTTAGTATTTGTTCAAATGTACCCGGATTTAGTTTACCATATTGTTTTATTAACGAGGGTGACCCGAGCCAACTGGTGGACCGGTTTATGATTTATCTAAATGAAATAAGTGATGCAGCTTGCTCCATTTTGAAAAAAGGTTTACAAAGATGTTTTTGACAATTTGACAGCAAATGCTCTATATCTTTGTTCTATCTCTCAACTCATGCCCACCGATTGCTATATCTACCGCACCGCTGAATCCAACTTTAAACAAAACAGTCCGTAAATATGTAAAAACATCGTTAGAATGGCTAGAGTGATTTTCACATAGTCAAAATATTTTTATTAAACACCAGTTTAACGGTAAAGAACAGAGGTTCGGCCATCGTCATCTTCCCGTTGACGGGAGGTGTGTAGAGACGAAAACTATTTATCAATTTCACGGGTGTTTTTTTCACGGTTGTCCGTGTAAGAAGAGCACACCAACACCGTCAACGGGAAGTCGATGTGGGAATGTAAATGGAAAAAGATGAGTACAAATCCAGATATAAAACACTTCTTAGAGTCAACATTTCCAAACCGTAATCCGAAATGGGAATTAACACAGCAAAACGTTTGGGAAAATATTGTTGAAGGAAATTGATTTGGCAGAGTAGAGTGATATTTCAGTTCTGGACACTTAAAGACTTATTTAGCAGAAATGCAACCTATTTTTAAAAAAGCAAACATTTCCAGAGATGACATTGGCGAGTTCATGTGTTCTTATGCTGTAAAAACGAACTTATAAAACAGCCTCGCCGTACACATTTTTTACTGGCAACGCCCCTTTTACAATGGTATCTGAAACACGGACTGGTCGTTTCTCACATTTACCAAATTATATGTCGCGAAGGTGACGTGCATCCAGACAAAACTGTTATTGCAGAAACGATGAAACCAATAGGAAATGGTGCCTATGGAAAGTGCGCCACAGACAAAGCTAACCATAAGGATGTTTTTTTTTGTAATACGAAGGCGGCGAGTTGGGGAATAAAGTCCCACCGCTTTCGCCAGCTAGAGCCCATTTCAGAATCCGTGTACCGGCTAACACTCAGCAAAAAAATCAATTAAATTCTTCAAATTGCGTTTATGGTTTACCAGTACGCGAATCTGCGAATGCTTCAGTTTTATTGCGACTTTTTAGATTACTACATTGAGCGCCCTCTTTTTCAATATTGTGAAATGGACACGGATTCAGCATACTTGGCTCTGGCTCGCTCATCCTTGGATGAGTGTATTTCTCCCGAGAAGAGAGCCCATTATTATGAGCATAGGGCGGAGTGGTTTCCCAGTGTATGTTGTGACGCGCTCCCGAATATGTTGCCTGCCGGTTAGCCGACAAGGAATGGACGGTCGTCCACCCTTGTTGCATGGAGCGTGCGCGTCACGACAAACGAACACCGGGACTTTTTAAAGTCGAATGGGAGGGTAAAGGTTTTGTCGGGTTGTGCTCGAAGACATGTTATGTTTCGGCGAGAAAGATAAATTCAGTACTAAGTATTTGAATAAAAGACACAACGAAATTGACAAGGAGGTATTTCTTAACGTTCTAAAGATCGAAAAAAACGGGTTTCGAACGGCACACGGATCAATTTTTACATATATTCAGGAACGTTCCGCACTAACATATATGTTTACGGGAAACGACGAGTATCTCCCCGTGTCTCATTTAAAGTAAAATTGCTCACAACCCATTGGACATATATATATATATATATATATATATATATATATATATATATATATATATATACATTTATACCTATATTAATATACAGTTATACACATATTTATACATTTATACATATATGTGTATTTATTCGTACGTAATGTGTCCTATACACACGAGGTGAAGTGTTTGTTTATTTGTTTCTTTACGGACCGACCACTGACTCTTAACATATATTATATTATATTATGTATGTTTATATATTGTAATTTACAACAACAACAAAATATAATTTCATTTCATGTATGTAACATATCATGTGACATGTGAAATTGGACATAATCGTTACAAAATATGAAATACTGTGATTATATACCTATTCTTGACACTTTCTCTTGGGTGTCTGGCAAGTATTGCTTAAAAGCAATAGTTAAGGTTTACAAGAATTTTTATTATACTACTTCCTCTTGGGTGGCTGAAAACAATTGTATATACTTTGATATATCGAGTTTGTGAATAAAACGATGAAAACTCTCCAAAATGGTGTCGACGTTTTTATTGTAATTAAGAAGATACACGAAGACGCAAGCATGCATGCCTGCACGCACGCACGCATCGAGTCAGCAATGCGGTCATTGCATGCAACTCTTGACAAATTTCATCAACGCAGATATTGCATGCAACTTTTAACAAAGTCAAATACATGGCAGTCATTGTTGACGAGGTCATTCCCGAAACTGTTCACAATCGTCTTCGCGGGGATGCCTCGACATCGGTGCAACAAATACACGACACAGTATTGTCCACACACGTTAGACAGCGGGCTCTGAAGTGTTTTCTCGTTGAAATTCCAAGTCATACAGTTGCTCTGTAGAAAATACACGAATTCCCCTTGCCGAGGTGGCAAGCCGTAAGAGTTGAAATATTCTCCATGCCGGTCATTAGTGAAAAACATGCTGATCCAGTGTTGTCCAGGGTTATCACTGGATTGAGCGTTGCACACGAATGCCCCCGGATAACTAGCAATACCGGTCTTAATAAGACAGTCTTTTGGCAGGGCACCGACAGCGATGCTTTTGGTGTACGAGTCCGCCGCAAGGAGGCGTTCTTTCTGCTCCGTGTCCATGATGAGTCCGTGTTTTTCAGTAGTCGTAGACTACGTTTCTGTTTCTATCAATCTCCACAACCGACTCGAATTCTACGTAGACGATGACGTTGACCGTCTGCTCGAGTGGAACATCGAAATGCATTTCCAATCGCAGGTTGCCTTTATGTACCAAATTGAAATGGGGACCGTCGCAAAAATCCGGTGTGATTTCAAAAGCAAACAGGGATACCCTTCCGAAAATTCCTGTCGTGTGATATTGTTTCCTTCGTCTTGAAACATCTTTCCCTTTCCAGCAAATAGGTTAAGGTACCTTCTTACATAGGTATCATCGGCACCGCATTTAGGCTGCAGAGGTTTTGCCGGAACTTGTTGACCGTCAACGTTCAATTTGTTGTGTTTGGCATGGAACGGATTCTTGGCAAATGTACCTTTGTAGGCGTCGTTGTCCACACAAGACAACACTACTCTCTTCGGTAGGACACCCAAATAAACGCTTTCGTGTGTGTGGTACATAGCACCTCCCGGTATGGAAAACACCTTCCAGTCGTCGATACCTATCTTGTAATCCGGATTGTCTTCGCCGGCCATAAGTGCAAAGGCATTCTTGTTTTGCACTAGACGAATTTTTACATCGACGCCGTTGAGAAGATAGCGATCTTGGAAGAAAAGGTCGACATGTAGCCGCCCCATCATATCGACGATTCGACTACCGGCAACGTAACACTTTCTTGTTAGGAGACCTTTGTTAACATAGTTGGTGGCATCCATGTGTCCAGCCGTGTCTTTGTACCATAGTTCGCTAGTCAATTGACTTTTGTTGGCTTCCGCTACAACGTTTCGATGTGTGCGCGATAAGCCTAGGTGTTCGTGGAAGGCGTGCCAAGGGTTGCATTCAAAGACACGTCGACTTCATTAAACAGAGAATGCATCCAGTTGTTTACCGGACCGACCGGTGCATTTGGGGTAAGGTTACCTCCATCTCCTTTGACCACACGTGCTCTCACAAACAGGTAGGTATTGGCCTAGTCCAGGTAATGGTCTCCCGAACCAGGCAACAAGAACTCTATAGGTCCACCCGTCCCCATCGATGCTACAGGTTGATGCTCGACCCGTTGAGCATGTTGGATGCTTGTTTGTGTCGTCGGTAGACTAAGCAGATCCAATTCACTCTTGATTCCCTCATACGACAACTGATGGACGAAAGCCATGGTTGTCTAATTGCCGAATATGTCGTCTGGATGCGTCTTTTGCCGTCTCCGTTTCCTAGCGACACTGACCAAACGTCTCGTCGGCTTGCGTTTTATAGTACGATGCACTAGGCGAATACCCGGTGGTCCGTGGGTACTGCTTCCTAGCACCTTATCAATCATGATCTTCCCGGTCTCTTTGAGGCGTCTTTTCGCCGACGATGTAATGCTCTGTCCCGACAATACGTCGCCGGCCACGCCCAAACCTGTTTTCAACGCTCCTTTTCCTAGTGCCAGTGCTCCTCTCTTGATCAACGGCATAGCGCTTCTAATAAGACCACCGAACAAACTACCGAGTCCGTGACCTCGCTGCACTCTAGCTCCGACAAACACGGGCAATCCTTCACCCACTTTTTTGAAGTAATAGTCTTCGTAGGCGCGACTGCGACTGTCGCGACTGTCGCGACTTTCACGACTGTCACGACTGTGACTCATGTTTCGAAAAACGATGGCTTGCGTTTTCGATAATGAAGCGTCACTGTCACTCTACCACGATCGAATGGTACGCGACGTCCCGCGTCGTGTCTTATATCGATCTCGATCGTCGTGAATTCTTTGTGCAAGACGGGAATGTATTGCACATTATCAATGCTCTTGGACACCACGTCTCCGTGTTTGCCTTCTAATGGTACGGCCCTTAGCAACGGCACAACGGTGAGCCCGACCGCGCGTGATTTCACAACGTTAGTGTAGACGTAGATTGCATAAAACCCTTGCGCCATATCTACCACATATTCGGCTGTTTTAATGTAGTAATAATGTGGTCCTTCATTCTCAGGGGTGGTGTAAACATCCTTGTGTATATCTACTATTTGCCGTAGACTCGGAGACTGCATCGAGAAAATCATGTTTTCAGATATGTACATTGTCACCTTTTGTGTGATGTTAGTGTAGTCAAGTTTTACCTTTTGCCGACCTATCATTGAAATATTTACGGTATGCTCCCGAAGTTGAAAATGTACGGTATGCTCCCGACACGCCCACTCTCAACATTATTATTTTTAATGTATACACTGGATATCTTTTACACTCATCATAGCTTCCCATTTGCTATACGAACGACAAAGGCACAGCTAGAAAGAAAAAAGGATGTTCAGACACAACACAAATACAGGGATTCCCCACCGCGACGTAAGGGGGTCAATGCTACTGGCGCGAATGCTAAATTGGTCTCATGAAACCGGCCGTACGCTGCATTGTCTATTCGCTGTTAGCTACGACCAGTAGACTGCGTAATTGCGCGTAAAGTTACACGGCTTTATGAAACTGGGTCCAGGGCGGGATGGGAAGCACGGCGCAAATGATCGATACCCCTATGGCTTCCGGTTTGCTTCGGGTCGTAATAAATCCTATTTAAAATACGGCTATCCGAAAGTGTCTTGTTATCTACGCGACCAGTATTGTTAATACGGATCCCATCGCGTGTGTTGCAAAGGGGTGGTGGTGGTGGAGACACGAGCTATGCACGACGACGAAGACGACGACGATGATGATGATGATGAAGGCCGTCTACCACTGTTGCCCGCCATGGGAGTGAGGGGGGTTTCTTTTGAAGCGCCGCCGGCGATGGAGGAAGTTGTCGTCTGTATGTAACTCCAACGTTCCGGGTTACCGACTAAATCCATGGGTGCGTTCACGTCCTTGAGACCTCGAGCGAACGTTTTCCAACCCACCGGTTGAAACGACTTCCGTTTTCTCAGAGCGTTGTTCACGAGGTCAACGATGTTACTTCCGGGTACCGACATATTTATGTACACCATCTCCCCACGATCGTTCCAACTCACGGTACCTTTAATTTTATCTAGGAGACGACGTGCTTTTGGCTTCAAGCCTTTTGGTACACTATCTATGATTTCGTTTTCCACACCAGGTTCTGCTCTCGTTTGTTTGGCTTCTTCGTCTTGTTTTACGGGTGCTATATCAATAGTCACACGCACGGTTTGTTTACTAGACTTGTTAGAAAAGATATTATAACGCATTAACACCTGATTATACAAAATACTTTATCTCAGTCGTTTAAGTCACCGCGGTCTAGAATATATCTCATTTCGTCGTCGAGACGTCGCATAATATTTCCAATAGGATTAGTGGAACGTGGCTGCGATGGAACGGACTCCAACATAGGGGGACCAGCACCATTTTCTTTGCGTAAACCATAGCGGACAGAATCCTTACGACTGAACCAAGCTAATAACCAATGGAGCGAGAAGTGACTTGGCTAAAGGAGCAAACAGGGCCCCAACGAAATCACATTTCTGTAGAATATGTTTCCTCTCGTGTAAAGCAGTCTTCCTTTTTATCAAAGCTCGCAGGTCCTTCTTGTACCGACGCAGTCTCCCCTTCTGACTTTTCTTCAGTGATACGTTCCCTTTTAAGATATTGAGTGCACACTCACACACACTTTGGACCAGACCTCCATTTCCCTTCTCAATGATGGCCCTAACTAATGCAGGGTCAGTCTTAGCCAGGAGACAAAGGCACAGTACGTTTCTCTTCAGTAGGGACGACATATTGAATGATGGATGCGACTACGGCGTGGTTCTGTTTATATCTTGGGAATGTATGCACACTGGCACGTTCCAGAGTCAGGTATGATGTTACTGCACAGGCGCAAGTGTTCCGGTGTGGATTGTTTCAAGTCGACGAATAGGTAGCCGTGAGGTACGGACGTTTCGTCTCTGAATGACTCTTGCATGTATTTTACACGACCCGGAAACATCTGTTTCGCGAAATTGACTACTTGTGTGTTGTCTCGAGGATTCTTGAAAAGAACCGTGTATTGCGCGTTTATGTTAATGGTCCGACTCTCTTTCCCTTTTGGAAATAAATGTTGCACCAAATATATAACCGACGTGTTGCAATGGTGACTCTTCTTCGTGAACAGTTTGGTCACCCTCTCGTCCGTTTCCGACATGAGATCGTCGATGACCACCAAATTTCTATTGCTAGGGTCGAAAGACGACAAATCGGGAAGACCCTCGACGCATTCTAAGTTCGGATGTATGGTAGAGAGAGTGGAATGCAATGGCTGCCATTCTCCGCAACACCACGTGATCATTTCGGGTGGTAAATTTACCAGTGTGTGGGAATGATGTAACAAAGACACAACAAAGGTTGTCTTACCGCAACCTGTCGGTCCGTCGACGATACTGGTAAACGGGTGAACTAACCTCGTATCCATACTTTAACCAACTGACCAACCGGAACAGGGTGGACGGTACTTATACGTGTACTTATACTGAGAGAGAACACAACCAACCAATAAGGTTTGCACCTTTTTATTAAAGCAGAAGACAACATATATATATATATATATATATATATATATATATATATATATAATATATATATATATATATATATATATATATATATATATATATATATATATATATATATATACAGGTCATTCTCTTAGAAGTTAACTAACCTAACGTTAAACATTATGTCGCCGTCTCTCTGCACAACACATGCATTTATTTACAGGTCATCTTCCCAAGCGGCAAGTATCATGCGTTTAATATGATTTCGCCATCGCTCTGAAGGAGTCTCCCCCAACCAACTCTTGATGGTATTCAAATGACAAGCAGAAGTAGTAGTTGTGCCGTCGGACGGCTCCGTTGTGACATCGGTAGCAGAGTTCGACGAACTTGGAATAGAGGATGTAGAACGTGCGTAAGTCGACGCTTCGTCGCCGGTTTGAAGTTCGGCCTGAAAGAGCACGCACGCACGCATGCAGTCTAGTGAATAACCTCACGTGAGCGACGTTGTAGTTGGTGTAACCGTTTCGTTTACTTTTATTAATGGTGAGAGACACCCGTGTCCCTACCAAAGGGTTCAACTTGTGCATCTTCATGCTTTCGTGCATAACAGAAAAGTCTTTCGCATCGATGTTTAACAGACCAGTCGAATAAGGTCAACCATATAGAACGACCCGTGGCCGACTCGACGAAGCATACTCTGACAACGACGTAATTGTTGCCGTTCACGCATGCATGTCTTTCGCACCGAAGATTGCCGTGGTCGTATACAATCATTCGCTTCTTGCAATACGCACATCCGACGTAGAAGGAAACATCAGTGCGTACCTTCTCGATTACGAGCCCTCCAAGGACGAAGGCCGTGATGTCGTCTATCGCCAAGTGCTCCAAGGTGTGGAGGTCGACGTCGACCATCTCTCGACCCCCCGTTGCACCGTTTCGAGATGGGACTCGCTCGATGGGATGACTGGTGGTTGCCTCGTCGCTCTCGTCACTTGTATTTTCGATGCCGACAACCGGGTTGTAGTAGCAGTACTCTGGGTGGTTAGCCATATCGATTTCGGAGAACGAATGAAAACCTCGAAAACCGACCGTCTTATATACGTTCACAGCTGGACACTCGGGTCACGTGGGCGTGCCGAAAATGAACCAATGACAATCCAGTGTGCCAGAAAGTTACCAATCAATCACACATGAGTGTTCCGAAAATTAACAACTAATCACAAACGAGTGGTCGTTAGGTTCACGTGGGTACGCTAAAAATATTTGTTGCAGAAAATAACGCTGGCGTCGTAGTACTACGCCAATAACAGCACGGACGTGAGAGTAGTACCATACATATTGCTTCGCGCCGCGAATAAGACACGTATTTATGGGTATAAGCTGAAGACTTATCCGTCAGATGGCTCCATTTGTTCCTTGACCTAGTTTGGAGTTCGTCACCTATCCTCGTGGGGGCGCTACGTGACATCTGACCCCACTTGACCCCTTTAAAAAATAAGACGCACGCATTTTGACAGTACTAGTTTGTGTCCTGTCTGCAAGGGGCGCCACTAGTTCATGACCCGTCCGCCATGGGGCGCCGCACGACCTTTGACCTTGACTTTGTCACGTGTCCTTTCACCTTTCACCTTCCTCCGCGTACGGCCAAGCGTTGTTAGGACTCTACTATACTACTTATGTATATATGTATGTATATATATATATATATATATATATATATATATATATATATATATATATATATGTATATATATGTATATCAAAAAAGAAGACAACAAAATTCAAATTCACATGTGTGTATTTCCTTAATATTATATTCATGCATATTAAATTCTGAGAAATGCTAAAGGTTGTAAGTAAATCTGACCTTTGACTCTTATTTGACCTTCACTTTGACTCCATTTCAAAAAAAAAAATCTCCAGAATTTGACTGCACATTCAGGAAATCCCTTAAAAGAGGTATTACACGACCATCTATGTCATCGAGATCATAGTTAGCCTCGGTTGTCCAGGCTCCGTGAGGTGTCAGCACTTTTCAACCCCTCACACCCGCCTGGAGAAAATATGGGTCTGCATGTTCGAGCCGCCAGGGTGGCCTTACCCCAGTTTAGGGTAGAAACGTTGATTGGCTCTCAGGGCAACTACGAAACAAAAGTTAAAATAACGATACTCTTTTACAAGATAATGATATAATATAAAAATATTCAACATTGATATTATATTAACACAAAATTACGTAAACATTCAAATAAAATTAATTAAATAAGGACACCTTTTTATCAAATACTGCTGAATTATAAAAACTATTCAAAATTAAACTTATATTAACATACATAGAAAAATAAACTTGTAGTTGTTTATATATATATATATATATATATATATATATATATATATATATATATATATATATATATATATATATATATATATATATATATATATATTACGGTAGTGTCCGTGAGGTGGCAGCATTGTATAGATCACGCGGATAAACAAACAAAAGCCGTCAAAGTGACCAGACTGTCGTCTCGGCGTAGTTCCGCAGCCGACCGACAGTCGGTTAAGCGAGACTATATCATAATTTGCCGAAATTAAAGATGGCCGAGACCGCCATCTTGAATTCTGAGATATGCTAAAGGTTGCACAAGATGCAATCAAGCTAATTTTGTTTTCCTGACTATATAAAATACATTTTCAATTTTTTTTACAATAGTTAACATTGCAAGGTCATCATTATGGCAACTTGACTAATCGTCAATGTTAAACTGAATGGCAAATTAATTTCCCGTATCTGTGTGCCAAAGGTGCAACTTTCATCTGCGATTTGTGCTGTATAGGGGTGCAATGTACTTAGCAGTTAGCGTGCATCTTGGAAGTATTTGGAGTCACCTCTACCATCTCGGGCTTGGACACCTTCCTCGTTTACGTTGTAGGAAGAGCCCATAAGGGCACAGGTGATCTTCCGTCCTCCTCTGTATTTGAACACAGATCATCGTATGGTGTAATGCGAAGATTATAACTTCACGCCCGAATCAATGTAATGGCTGATCTCTAGATTTGCATTTACAAAACTGTTTCCATAAATTGAATATTTCCTTTTGACAATCATAGTTCATTCTTTTACATTTATAAATATTTTGACAAATACATTAGGTCTGCGATTAATAACAAAACATTGATAATATTAAACTTTGTGAATAGAATAATTGGTATAGCGTATAACCATTTTCTATTGAAAGGGAAACGGATGCACGCAGACTCAGAACTCTGCGGATAAGCGGAGAAAATCAGTTTGAGAGCCACTGTCCTGGAACAAACATGTAGAAAACACTGCACTGTATACACACACACACACACACACACACACACACACACACACACACACACACACACACACACACACACACACACACACACACACACACACACACACACACACACACACACACACACACACACACACACAACACACACACACACACACACACACACACACATACACACACACACACACACATACACACACACACACACACATACACACACACACACACACACACACACACACACACACACACACACACACACACACACACACACACACACACACACTAAAGGCAGCTTATGTCGACCAGTGCCTAGAGATCCGGCATATTTGTTCATTTAATATATTTTCCAAAGATGTAAAACTGGAACATTATTTCTAAGACCGGAGCAACGCCAGAAGCTGCATATATTTATTTAGCCTTTTTTAGCGGTAGACCGCCAAGTCTAGTATTTAATGGTACATGTTTGTACATTGTATTTAACAATTTAGTGGATGCTGTAAAATGAATTGCCGAGTACCAACGGCAAAGCCAATATTCGAGGGATCTATTGGTTCGCAACAAAGACAAAATGCAAGTTTTACTAATTTACACATACTAATATAGCCTTTTGCAACAGTATGAAGCATATCATGCACTGAACACGAAACTCCAAGCCTTCGTTCAGTATATACCATAAAAAGAGATTGATAAGAACATTGACCCGGTACACATAACCCGGCACACAATATACTCAAAAATATGCACGGCGCTGGAGAAAACATGCTCCAAATCACTTAAGATGTTGTTCATTTAAAAATTTAGTATGCACAGTAATTCATTGTCACATGAACTGTATGCACAAGCAATGGTACTGATCAATTCAAATGTGTTAGTTGTGAACTAACACGTCGAAGCTTTATGTAGACCAGTTTTGGTCTACATAAAACTGCGGTCTACATAAGCCGGTCCTACATGCATAATCGGTCGACATAAGCTGCCTTTAGGAGTATATATATATATATATATATATATATATATATATATATATATATATATATATATATATATATATATATATATATATATATATATATATATATATATATATAAATAAATATATATATATATATGATATTATATATATATATATATATATATATATATATATATATATATATTATACATATATTATACATATATTATACATATATTATACATATATATATAATATATATATATAATATATATATATATATATATATATATATATATATATATATATATATATATATATATAAACACACCAGGATTTACGTCGCCAATTAATTCAAATATTTTGTTACCCTTGTCCTGTGGCGATGGCGTGACGATAACGGGTGGTATAAGATGGTACAGGCCTCCGCTAATAATTGCACATAGGCAGATTAGCAGAAGGATGAATGGTCGCTTTCTTCTCAACGAAACAAAAGCAGCGTTTGGAAGCCGGCATTACAAATCCTGATATCATGAACCGCCAGAACATTTCTGGGTGTTCCGGCTATAGCACCTTAATTTTTCCCACGTTGTATGAGCCCTAGCAATTGATTCCATCGAACTCCTGAGCCATTGCCATGAGCTATTTGCATGTTGGAAACATGCAATAGCCACCACCATCCCTTCCAATCTGAGGTGGTGAGATACGTCAATAGTTCGAGCATTTACTTGATGTTCACGTTGAATGCAGCTATTTCAGACTTGAGTTGTCACTATATCAGGAAGGCATTGTACTAAGCAAGGTTTATATGAGTGAATGGACCTGCGGGAAAGTAGTACGTGCAACGTCGGCATTCTTCTTGCCCAGAAGCACCTGCAGCTGCTGCAGATCAGCATAGAGTTGAGTGTCGTTGGCGAGGAAGCATACCTCCCAACTGAAAGCATCAGCCACCTGGACAAGTATCAGCATGCTTTGCGTTGACATAGAGTAGTGGCTTCCGGTGAGAATTGCAATCAGAGTTCATTTCCCGAAAACTGATGCTTCGATTAGGGCATCATACAGGCCAGTCCCAGTGATGTAGCGACCAATACAAATTAATAGGATCTTCGCATGGTGAAAAACTCCAAACATGCCAAAGATGTCCGCAAATGTGTCTGACTCAGAATAACTGCAACCGTGTGAAGCACAGCTTCATCACAGGACTCGGGCATCATCGTGACAGCTGCTTGTGGACATTCCGTAAATTGATTACAAGTTATCTCACAGTGGCATAAATGTAGTAGGGGCTGGGATGGTTGACAAAAACCCAATATTCATCAAAAGAACACATACTGTGATGACGACGGCATGAATACAACCACGTGGGCGTAAATGTTAATTAGGTGCACCGGGAAGACCTACACAACTCAAATAAATCAACTGCTCAGTATAGCGTGTTCAAGAAGGGATGACCTTGACACATGGCTTAATTATAACCATAAATGTTAATATAATATCACCCATATGACTTTATCGCAGCAGAACAATGATGATAGTCTCTGCGATAAGACGTCTAGCTCATCTTTATGCCAATGTTATCGTGTTTGTTGACCTGATATGGTTACTTTTAACCCATTAAATTGACCTGAAATGATACCTTATTCTTTGGGATCCATACAACCACCGAGAGGGAAATTAAAATCCAATGTCTAGGTGAATCCGATCGAAAGTTACGTCTGATAGTGTTTCTGCTATCGACGATCGTCGTGGATGAGCGGCCATGTTGGACTAGTCATCTAATATGACGTCGAACCGTAAAATAAATATGTCACGCGTGTCTGGAATATCAATTTCAGGCGGAAGTGATACCAAGTTTGACACAATCAAAAGTAAAACTGCGGTTACCTACATTTTTATGGGCAATAGCGTAGAGCCATGACTACGCGCAAACTCTGTCCAGTCTGCTGTTTGCCACCAGGGTATTTGCTGTACTATCCAAGATTAATGCTGGTATCACCATTCGCTACCGATACCAAGGTCGCTTCTTTGATCTGAAGCACATGAAAGCCAGAAACAAAGTTATCGAAGCGCTTGTGAGAGACTTCCTCATTGGTGATGACTGTGTCTTGGCTGCATTCAGTGAATCAGGCTTGCAGAAACTTCCCAATTGCCTTGCAGAAACTGCAAAACCAATCGTCCTAACTATCAGAAGTCAAAAGACGGACTCCTTCATTGAACATTGAGAGTACCAAGTTACAAAATGTCCACATCTTCACCTGTCCCGGGAGTTTCCTGACTTTTGCAGGCAACATGTTCAGTGAGAAGTCAAATTGGCTCGTCAAGGTTGGTATCTCCTTTAGCAGACTATGGAAACGGGTTTGGAACGATGGACACAAAACTCGGGGCTTTTGTCCTGACTTCCATGCTGCTGCATAGCTGCGAGGTATGGACGTGCGGATGACAACTGAAAGGTACACATCCGCTGTTCCTGCACAATCATGGACATATGTCGGAAAGACCGGGTCCCGAACACAGAAGAAGAACAGGCGGTCCTGACAGGAGCTATATAGACTGTCTGAAGGCATCGTAGAGGTCCTGCGGCAACATCATCCGTGGCTGGGAAACTGCAGTGGACCACCACACCTGGCGCCGGGCCGTGCACGAGGGCACTCTTGCCTTTGAAGACAAGTGTCTGCGGGACTTGGGCCAGAGGAATCAAGATTGTAAGCGTAGGGTCAATTCCCCAAACTGCAGAGTCGTTGGTTGTTCATGGTAGTTGTGTTGTGGCGCCCATTCCACACCATGCTGACATACTATTAATTAATTGTTATTCGCTGGCGCCCTCTTGATCTTTTCCCTTCAATATTTCCAGTTGTTACAATATATGCTAACTTTTTATTTGTCGTGATTTGGCCTATACATTGTGTCTGTCTTTTTCTGTTTTCTAAAATAATTGTTTTTGTCTGGTTAGCTGTTATAATGATGTATTCGTTGTTTTCTTTCTGTACACGTAAATCTCATAATTCACAGGTCCTATGTTGATCAAATCAAATATTAAAATGACATCGAAGTCTTCATGAAAAGCAAAATCATTCAAAAACGTGGAAGTCACGCTTGGTTCTTCATCAACAGTGAAACTGATTGTGATATATCGTCCTCCTCCGTCAAAGAGAAACAAGTCTACAGTTGGCCTCTTACTAAGTGAGTTCCAATAGTTCCTTCAGCACCAGATGTTCAAATCCCGGAACATCCTGATTGTAGTTGATTTTAACTTCCACCGCGAGGACCCACTTAACGCTGATGCTTCCCGCTTCCGTGACATCCTTTCGACCCAGTCACTCTGCCAGCATGTGTCGGGGCCCACTCACATGGATGGTTTTATATTATATTTGGTTATCACCAAATCAACGAACAATTTGGTATCGAATCCTACTGTCTCTGACTTCCTGACAGATCATGGCCCTGTTCCCTGCTGTTTCATCTGCCAAAACCTCAGCCCCCCCACCCGACACATAATTCAATATAGAAATTATGCTGCCATAGACAAACATGTGCGTCTCGGCGATATCGCGACATCTACTCTGTGCCTGGACCCTGCCACCTCCTCGAACAATATGACACTACCTGTCAACTTTGTTAGATTAACATGCTCCAGTTCTGACACGAACAATCACGATTCGATCCAAAGTTCCCTGGTTCAATGGTGACATGAAGATGGCTAGGCAGAAGAGACGGCAACTGGAGAGAAGATGGAGGCAGTCACGGCTAACAATTCACCGTGACCTCTTCAAAGAACAGAAACGTCATGTCAATCAACTCATCGCCTCCGCTATGTCTGCACATTACACTGCAAATATCACAGAAGCAGCATGTGACATTAAGCAGTTATACAATGTTGTGAACGCTCTGTTGATCAAATCAGAAACTGGCCTGTCTGATTGCGGTTCAATGGACCAACGTGCCAGCAAATTCAGTGCATTCTTCCAGGATAAAATTCGAATGATTCAGGAGAACCTAACGCTCAAGGTCGAACCCAACTACGTGCCAACGGATAATCCAGACGCGGTGTACGATCAAATGAGCGTTTTCGTGCCTGCAACAGAAGACGAAGTAAGACGACTTATCAACAAGAGTCCCTCAACATCGTGCTCACTTAGCTACTGTGCCGACTTGGCTACTGAAATAATATATAACTTGTCTCCTACCAACAATTACAAACATTGTCAACTTGTCTATATCAACATGAATTGTGCCAAAAACAATGAAAAGTGCGCTCGGCACGCCGTTGCTGAGAAGCCTTCCCTGGACAAGGATGTCATGAACAACTTTCGCCCTATCTCCAATTTGTCGTTTATTTCAAAGTTGACAGACAGGGTTGTGCTGAGGAGGCTTATCGACCACGTCTCGTCCGGGAACTTGCATGAAAAATTCCAGTCAGCTTACAAGCCGAATCACAGTACTGAAACTGCGCTTACGAGAATCCAGAATGATATCCTGATGGCCCTGGACAACAAGAAAGGTGTCGTGCTGGTCCTATTCGATCTGTCAGCGGCCTTTGACACTGTAGACCATACGCTCTTGTTGGCGTCATAGACGTTGCGCATCAGAGGTTTCAGTCATACTTGTCTTCAAGGACTCAAACTGTCTGCCTATGCCAAACCAAGTCAAACACGTTGGAGCTGCTCCAGGGAGTGCCACAGGGTATGATCTTGGCCCAGTTCTGTTGACACTCTACCCGGGACCCATCGGGCAAATAATTAGGCGGCACCGTCTTGACTTCCATTTCTTTGCTGATGACTCTCAATTGTATGTTTCATTGAAGATCAAGGACACTAATGACGAGACCATTGCACTTGCAAGCATACAAGCAAGCATCATGTATTGATGAATTGAAAGCATGGATGATTCATAATCGGCTGCAGCTTAATGACAGCGAAACTGCCGTACTATAATCACAACACCACATTCAGCTGGCAAGCATAACCTGATTGATGTTGTCATTGGTGACAGCATCCTCAAACCATCTACCGTCGCTCGCAACCTGGAAGTTATGTTTGACAGTGTGTTCAATGTGAAATCCCAAGTGTCGAAGTTGTGCCAGGCAGCTTACTACCATCTACATAGAATTCGTGCAATAAGAGATTGCCTGACATAGCATGCCACTCTTGGTCCACGCTCTTGTTATATCGCGACTTGACTATGGGAATTGCCTTACCTACGGCTTACCGGACGTCTTATTAGAAAAACAGCAGAGAGCACAACATGCAGCCGCTCGAGTTGTAGTGAAAGCGAGTCGTTACGGCCACGTAACACCAATTTTAGAGACTCTCCATTGGCTCCCCGTGCGATATTGTACACGATCATACTAACAACGTACAAAGCCAGTCATCTACTTGCGCCTATCTACCTCTCCGATCTGCTCGAGTTCTACCAGCCAATCAGAACATTGCGATCGTCATCAGAGTCCCTACTGGTTGTACACAGGGCACATCTGCGCCAGTTCGGTGATGGAGCGTTCTACATCGCTGCTCCTCACTTATGAAATGGTCTACCAAGCAATATGGAAACATGTGATTCAATATGCCAGTTCAAAAGACTCCATAAAACCTATTTATTCAAAAAGAGCTTTTTACTCATGAACATTAACGGACGTTTACATGTTTAGGATTTACTTATTTATTCATTATTATGAGCTGCTTTTAGTACTTTTACATACATAATAATGTATTATGTATTTTTTTAAATATTATAAGTATGTGTATTTTTATGATAATTTATTTCGATATTTGATGCCATGTTTTAAAGATTTTTAACTTTTAGTTTCTTTCTATGATTTGTTGTAACAGCGCCTTCGAAAAAGGTAACTTGGATTTATGGCGCTATATAAATGCCTTTATTAGTATTATTATCATTCTTCTTAAAAACAACATTTCAGTTGCTTTGACGGTGTATTGTGGGCGCTTTTTACTGTCCATGATTCGCAATCATAATATAGTAAATAGTAATATATGCAACGCCACACTGTAATACTTATGTTCTCACCTCAAGTGATTTATGTGTGTGTTATTCAAATACCATCCTTTGCATCACAGAGGGCAAACTTCAGCGCAGTCGGATTAGTGACGACTCCACATCGACTCGAAGCCCTCGACTTCCTGCAAGATACTGAACTCCCAGGATACACGTTTCTGTTGAAGAAAACCCCTGCAAATGTAAAGCTGAAAACACTAACTCACCTCACTAATATGCCCGATATGCATTACGGCGTAAAGAAAGGGGAATTCTTGGAGAAATATTTCAAGGATAGCGCTGCAGATACTCCTGAGGCAAGGATTTGGCGTGTGATGACGGTTAGTGGTGTCATGTTATCAAAAGTATGGGTAAGCGAAGTAAGCCATTATGACTTGTGAGAATATATATTGTTACATGCGGTGGTGCATGTATATACGTTTTTCAACACAGACAAGACAGACACAGAGAAAGAGGGAATTACGGAGGGAGGGGTGGTCACAGAAAGAGTATGTTTATATATTAGTATATTATTTGGTATCATCCTGATTATACCAAATAATTAACATAACTGGTTCACGCAAGTCACCCAAATATTTTGCATTTGGAGTTTCACGGGGATCTGTCGTTGGTCCTGTTCTGTTTAGTTTATTCACTGCATCACTTGTTCGAGTCATTACGAACTATAACATAAATTATCACTCGCGTGCGGATGACGCACAATTTTATATATCACTTTCACCAGCGGATACAATATAGCTGTGTCAACTGTAAATTACTGTCTTACTGACATCTTGTCGTGGATGGAATCAAGTAAATGGAAGCGTAATGTCGATAACATTGATCTAACGAGGTACCACAATAACTAATCCGACAGAGGACGCTCTAACGCAACTAGGGTCTTTGTGCCGTCTTTTACGTATTCTAGACGTGTGTAAAATGCGGCACCGTTTGTGCGGAACATTTTGCGGAACGCTTGCTTAAATCATCCTACACTCACCTGTTGACCTCGCATAGCTACGAAGGCTCACACATAGCTAATGATGGATACAGTCTGACATGTCCGTCAATGTGAAGGCACAAGCCAATGGAACGTCGACTGGTGGCCCGAAGACACCTGTGCTGGCTCGATGCCGAAAAGGATGTTTAAAATCATATATAGCTCACTGTAAGCATCACACGAGACTGCTACGTCTTCACATATAGTTAAATATTAATATCGTATAACATGTCCGTCAATATGAAAGCATAATGTCTACATTTACAGTCGATGAAACGTCGCGGGATGTTCGATTGAATTCAGTGCCAAGATGGCGTTGTTTTAGCTTGTCTGTCTATTTACCACACATACATACCGCATGCTGTTCTGTCTATTGACCACACATATGGCATGCCCACATACAAACTATCGCTGGCTGCGCGCCTACATGGTCAATAGCTAATTGAGGACGATTTCAACAAGCGTTCAGCAAAACATGCAAACAAATGCACGTTAGTCGGTAGAGGCGCTGATACCCAACTAGGGTATAGTTGCGTATTGGCGCCTCTAGCAACTAACGTGGATTTGTAGAACCCCATTACTATAGTAACTTTTATTTCACAACAAGAACAAAACTAAAGTAATAATGATATAGCTTGACACTTGTTCTCCATTTACAATGACTGCTTGAGGGAAACGTAAGCAAACTTGTGTTTGGAAATACCCTACCTCAATGTAATCCATGTATATTTGATGTGTCCAATATCAACATAATATTTTGTCTTTGCAGCTCTGTTTGCCTTATTATATAGTCTACAGTATGCTATATAAGCATTATCTGTCTCTCTGCACATTTGGTTTACGTAACTTTCGTCGGAGTAGTTTGTCTTCTTTTTATTGACGAAACAAATAAGCTAGATGTTATCCAGGTTTCTCTTTTAATATACTTTTTATTTATTTTGGTAATTTTGACTGGGCATGATATTTCAAATAATGACTTATGTATTAGCATTAAATTGCTATATGTTTCGTTTGGATCAATTGCAGATAACACAGTAGTGTAGTCTGCTCTTGGTATAGACTTCGACATTTCTAAATGTTACACTTGTTCAGCTGACGTGTTTGTTTATATTCTACTTTGTGCACAGGAGGAATATATAATCTAAAAGGGATGTTCCAAAATGGTCCGTCATGTATGTGACAGTGATCTCAGCATCATAGTAATCATAGTATGAGTATGATAGGAATACAAATGGTCTATAACAGTTGCTGTTGTAGAAGTTATTCTTGCTGGATTTGTTGTGTGAGGAATAAATCCTTGTGCTATGACATTATCAATACAATCATTAGTTTTTGGATGGGTTGCAAACTTAATTAGTAAATATATATTAAAATCACCCATCAGATAGGATATTTTGTTTTCACTTGATATTATGTTCTGGATATCTACTATTGTTCGTGTAAAACGAAAATAAAGATCTTCCCGTGGATGAGTTTTTGGACGATATAATAACCTACAATTATTGGTTTACGTTTTGTAGTTTGTAATTCGGAAAATGTTGACTCAAATACATGAGGGATAAATACAGATACGTCTTCTCGCTTAGAATAAGTACATGTGTTACATATATACAATCCTACCCTTTCCCCATGGCCATCATCTGTATCAAATATCGTATTGAATAATACATTGTGATAACCGTTCATTTTATAGTGTAAGACATTTTGAAAACTTCAGTGAGGCCAACGAAGTCAGAGGATAAACCGTTTGACGACATATTGATAAGTAATTCTTGTAAACAGTCCCAGTGGACTTCGAAACTACGGCAATCGACGCAAAACATTGATAAGAATACATGTTCAGCTTTGACATATTTAGAAAATTCAACACTGGTAAAATATTTGCATTCACTTGTATTAAGTGAGAAAGGAGAGTCTTCGCACATTTCGTGTTCACTGGGTTTGGTTTAATTGCTTAACGTTGTTAAATTACATTTCTTGTTTGTTTGGATCCTGCTAATATTAATAGCATCATTCATTTACATATACAGTAAGATAACGTTCGAAATTCCACACTTCAAAGTTCGCCGACAGGGATAGCATATAAAATGTATATTGTGTTAGTCGGTAAAAACGATGGCATAGTAAAAGAAAACAAACATGTGGGTAATACAGCAAAGGACATTAAGAACGGCATGTAGTAATGATAGTTGACTGGCTAACTGGCTGGCCTTACATCTGGCACAGCGTAATTATGAAAATAATGAACTAGACTACAGCAACAAATATATAATAACAATCACTAGTAATGAACATATATAAATTGTGAAAATTACGACGTACTTTTGGCATTATTCAATACAATATAAGACTGATTTGCCATTCAAAAATCCGTAAATGATGTATCCAATACACAACATCCAATACACAATATCCAATACACAACGTTTGAATTGTTCATCACAGCACATACATCTGAGTTTACAAGTATGTTTTGCCATGTATTGATTATGTTACACGCACGTATGCCTTAAAATATGATACTAACACACCTTATCTACCAGTATTAGAAAATGTGCAAACTCCTCAGACGTTTCCGCTTTTTGTCTTTTGCATTTGGCACATCAAAAAATGTATACACAATAAACCCAAATACAGCAATACTGTCACAGTAATAATAACTTATAATGAACATATGTATTAAGACATGCATGAATCATTTTAACAAGTCGTTTACACAGTGATTGAGGTCTGCCAATAGTTGTTGTCATTCTATATGACAAGATAAATTGCTAATTAAAAAACAATAACAAGTCAAATATTAATGTTTGTACATTTCGTTTTCACAAGATATCACTTTGGTGATTGTGGCTTATTGGTCAATACAATGAATTATGTATTTGTGTCTGTAAGTGACCATTTGTCTCGGTTAAATACGGGTCACAATGTGTTCAACGTTAACGAGGAACTGCCGGATCAGTATGTAATACGCCTATGTACTATTTCAAAGCCTTGGAAAGCGTTAAAGCCAACGAGGCTACTGGGCCTGACAATTCACTAAGAGGAGGTGTACTCCTATGGAATAAAAAATGGCCAATGTAATACCATTGGCAAAACAAACCACTCTGTGTCGATTGAAAAAGACATTATACCAATTTCATTAACTCCAATAGCGGCCAAGGTGTTTGAGTCAATAATAATGGAATGGGTGGATGAAACAAGTGAAGTTGAGATTGATGTTACGCAATTTGGAGAAATTATCGGAACGTCCACAACAGACGTTCTTGTCGAACTGGTTCATATGTGGTATAAAGCAACAGATAAATTGAATTATATATCAGCGTTGTAATGCTAGACTTTAGCAAATCGTTTCGTCTTATTAATCATCATTTGTTACTAGATAAGCTACGTTCGCATGGGTTGCCCGCACATATGATGAGATGAATGGCAATATTTTTCTTAGACAGAGCTCAACTAGTAAAATAGGAAATGAATATTACCATTCTGGTCATCCCAACGGGGGAGTACCGCAAGTAACATTGTCTAGACCTAAATGCTTCCTTGTTTACATGAATGATTTAAGAACGACTGTTCCATTATATATATATATATATATATATATATATATATATATATATATGTACGTAGATGACAGTACGTTATTTAAAATATGCGACAGAAAGGCTGTATCTGTTATACAAGAGTCGGTTGATATTCCTGCTAGAAGGACAAAACAGAACATGACAATTTATTCGGAAAATTCAAAATAAATAATTATTAGTTTTGCATAAGATGGCAACTTCAGAAAAAGATTGATTGGAGGGACATAGCACATGTTTGTAATGCAAAAGTGTTAGGTGCGACCATTTCTCAGGATCTGACATGTTGTGAAAAAGGTCGGTAAACGATTGTACATGTTATCGACCTCTCACGGACATTGCATATTATATATATATAATGTTTATAACAGTAGCGCAGCTCCACCAACTAAGAAAGTGATATATTCTTATTTTAATAAACACAAAACGGATGTAATGGTTCCTACATAACCAAATCTTCCTCAGTGAAGACCTCGTTCACTGTTCCTTTGAGAGTTGAGATGAGGACGCAGCCCGCAAGCGTCCAGCAGTCCGTGATCTTTTTTTATCGTTTCATATATCGTGCTAGGGACGCTAACTTCGCCCGTTTGACCGTCAATTCTTCGTTCAGAAACACGTGCCTGTCTCTGTGCATTATAATATGTTCTTTCAGGTGAGTGCGTACGCAATACACTTCGTCACGCACGGCTTCGCTTCGAAATCGAACAATGACCGCGCGCTTGTGCGGACAACCCTTCGCGTCGTGCTTCGGTCCGATTCTGTGGGTGCGTTCCAGCTGGTCGGCACAATTGGATCCAGCCTTAGTTTCTGCTGCACCACGGCAATCACAATGGCATTGGTGTCGTCGCCGTCCTTTTCGTAGATACCATGGAAGCGCAGGTTTGGGCGCCTGGAGTACTGCTCCCGTTTATCCGCCTATGTTTCCAATGCAGCTACCTTTTAGAGCAGTCCTCGGCCATGTCGTTTGTCGTCTGCCTCACAAACATATTACAACTATTTTAATATCCAGAAGACCGCATACGTTTTGACATTGCATCACATTACAAAAAGGAATGTAATCTATTCGGGTTTTCACCAACAAAATCACTTAATGTTTTCGGTAATGACAGTACATACTATAGGTCAACGTATTTAATGCACGGGAATACGTGCATGTGTTGGTAGAGATGGAACATAGATAGTAGCAATGTAAAGCTCGTGGTATTTTCTGTGAAATTACTGGTTTTATGTTTTCCCCAGTTCCGTCGTAACTGTAGTTCTATGTTCATTACAGAAGTGGGGGTCTCACGTAAACGATTAATAATTATCATCTGTCTGGGGCAGGTAAACGTTGCAAATTAGATAGCATTAGTGGCTTTTTTTTAGAAAGATATTACGCTTATTTTAATATCTGGACAAATGTTGATTTAAAGGCACTTGATCTCGTGCGTCTCAAAAATGAAATCTTTGTCATTCATGCTTTCTGCGAGGGAAATAATAAATAGCTTAGAATTCTGGCAAGCAATCTTGTATATTTACTGTGAATAAGTTATTAAAATAGAATGTTGGTCTGCATATCTATATATGGAGAATATGTGATAGCATTGCAAAGCACACAGTATTATCTATGAAATAACAGTGTTTAATTGAAATCCCATTTTCGCCGTATCTGTATTTTCAATTGCAATTACTGAAGGTATGGGCACAAATGCATCATCATCATCATTATTGTGTAGCCATAGTATCACGTGGTTCGTAGGGTTTGGCGGTGATACGCAATGTCCATCTGTTATCTCGTATTTTACTGACGTGCCCTGTCCAGGTCCACTTCCGTCTTCTGACTTGTTGAATAATGTCTGTCACATTTTTATATTACTTTGTGGTTTTTCTGTCTCGGTATGTGATTTTTAACATACTCCGTTCCATCGTTGTTTGTGCTTGAGTTGTATATTTATCTCTGCATGCATGGTCCAATGTTACCCTTGCAGATGCAGCGGTTGTTTGGCGAATGCTGTCCATCCGGCCGTGAGTCTTCTTTGAATCTGCTTATCTTGGTTGTTGTCTCTGGTGCTGTATGTCTGTTCCACGTAGACGCAGTTTTTAACGTTCTGAGTGTTGTTTATATATATATTGGTGTGTCGTTTTCCATCATCTCCTTTGTCTTCGGCTTGTTCATCTTCAGAACCTGATTTGTGTTGTTTATCAGCAAACTCACGTAGCAAGTGTAGTCCATGTGGTGTATCAACGCCTAGGAGAAAGTCGTCGGCGTAGCAAGGATGACTAAGATGTTTGCTCTCTACCTTCAACACAATGGTTTGCTATGTACGTCGTCAAAATATGACTTCGAGCGCTGCCGTAAACAGTTTGGGCGACATGGTATATATTTTCAACATCAAGTCGTTTCCCTCACATGATTGTGATATTTTTGCTTTCTTTGTGTAGGTGGACTGTCGTCGAGCTGTTGGTAGAGAAATCCTTCTAAAACTTTTGATGTAGTGGACACGCATTGTAATTCTGTCAAAAAACATCGTGTAACATGTAACATATCTCATTGAATAAGGCAAAATGTTTCTGTGTAAGTGTAAAGGTGTTGTCTTATGGTGTGATTATAATATAGTCTATCCCAATCAAGATGGTATTTACATAAAAGTCAATGCACCAAGAAGAGTGAAAACTATTCGCGCCTCTCGTAACCAAACACATGGTTGTTTAGTCTGCTTAGTATGTTGATCGTTTGAAATGTCTAATGAATCGTGGCCTACTAATTTGATAAAAATGGTGGCGTTTAAAGGGGACCTGAAACGCGGCTGTTGCTTTATATATATATATATATATATATATATATATATATATTATATGTCTGTATAGATATATATATATATATATATATATATATATATATATATATATATATATATATATATATATATATATATATATATATATATAGCTACAAGGCACGCCCAGTCACGTAACGATATATATATATATATATATATATATATATATATATATATATATATCGTCCCGTGACTGGGCGCGCCTTGTAGCTGCACTACTTACTGATTTCCTGATTTTTGAATATTTTTACCAGTTTAAAGAGTCTACACTTTCATGATTTTACATATCATTTTATGAATGCATCGAGTGTTTACGTATATTCGTGAATTCATGATGTTTTAAATTGTCTGCCTGCACCTGAGTGACAATTGACATGCTTATGCGATCATACGCAACCATCGTTGCCAGAACTGTGTACCCGTCACGCATGACCACATTCACGGCAGAATGTTTACACAGCCTACGCCCCCGCAGAGATACCTGCCTGAACAATACTCCCTGGAGAGCAGCGTGCGATGCAGGGTTGGCATTCCACCGACCCACCCACCGGGGCTGACGTGCAGGTGCCCACAAGCAAAGAAATATACCAATCATTGTAATGTCTCGTCCGACAACGTTGACCAAACCGCCAGTTACTTCCCGGGGCAATAATATAACGACTACAACGGCACCACCAGCAGCAACAGCAGCACTGGCGCTAGTAACAGTGGCATCGACAATAATAACAATAGCACCGGCGACAACAGCTTCACCCGGGACAACCATGGCGGCATCGGCGACAGCCAGGCAACACCGGCAACATCAATCGCCGCATGGGCGACAGCCACGGCGGCATCGGCGATGACTATGGCGGCGCAGGCGACAACAGCGGCGGCACTGGTAACAAATACTATAACACCGGCCAAAACTATGGCGCCACCGGCGATAACAGTGACACCGGCGACAATTATAACAACACCGGCAACAATATCAGTGACACCGACAATAGTAACAGCGACACTGGCTACGACAGCCGCTACGGCTCCAGCGATAGTGGCGCCGGTGATGGCAGCGGCTTATCCCATTCGCGTTGTTGTACCCACAAGATCTTTGATGTCTACGAAGGCGCGACATCCCCACCGGGGCAAACGTGCTTGCGTGCCCCCCCCCCCCCCAAAACCGCAACAAGTTGGGCACCATGAAAATCTGCCTGATAAAAACACAGTCATTAAGAAATAGTGTCGTCCCTTTGTGACTTTATGTCAGATCATGACTTCGACATTTTGTCTATGACTGAAACCTGGCTACGTGATAACCAGATTATCTGAGCCTTAACGATGCTTGGCTACACCTTTACCCACGTTCAGAGGAGACAACACACGAACACCACAGCCAGAGGAGGTGGGGTTGCCATTATGCACAAATCAAATATAAAAATGACATCGACGTCTTCATGAAAAGCAAAATCATTCAAAAACATGGAAGTCACGCTTGGTTCTTCACCAACAGTGAACCTGGTTGTGATATATCGACCTCCTCCGTCAAAGAGAAACAATTCTACAGTTGGCATCTTTCTGAGTGGGTTCCAATACTTCCTTCAGGACCACTTGTTCAAATCCCGGAACATCCTGATTGTGGGTGATTTTAACTTCCACCGTGAGGACCCACTTAACGCTGATGCTTCCCGCTTCCGTGACAGCCTTTCGACCCACTCACTCTGCCAGCATGTGTCGGGGCCCACTCACATGGAGGGTCTTACATTATACGCGGTATCACCAAATCAACGGACAATTTGGTATCGAATACTACTGTCTCTTTCTTCCTGACAGATCATGGCGCTTTTTATTGTCGTCTACATCTGCCAAAACATCAGCCCCTCCAACACCCAATTCAATATAGAAATTATACTGCCATAGACAAACACGTGCGTCTCGGCGATATCGCGACATCTACTTTGTGCCTTGATCCTGCCAACTCCTCGAACAATATGACACTACCCTGTCAGTTATGTTGGACAAGCATGCCCCAGTTCTGACACGAACAATCACGATTCAACCCAAAGTTCCCTGGTTCAATGGTGACATCAAGATGGCTAAGCAGACGAGAAGGCAATTGGAGGGAAGATGGAGATAGTCACGGCTCACAATTCACCGTGACCTCTTCAAAGACCAGAGACGTCATGTCAATCAACTCATCGCCTCCGCTAAGTCTGCACATTAACCTGCAAGAAGTACAGAAGCAGCATGTGACCTTAAGCAGTTATACAATATCGTGAACGCTCTGTTGATCAAACGAGAACCTGGCCTCTTTGACTGCGGTTCAATGTATCAACTTGCCAGCAAACTCCGTGCATTCATCCAGGATAAAATCCCAACCACGTGCCAAATGATAATCCAGACGCAGTGGAAGATAAACTAATAGGCGAACGGCAAAACCACCAAACATACCGATGTATATGACCCCTGGTTGCGCATCTACTGCAAGAGTATGAAATTGTCATATACTGTGTGAAAGACCAATTTCTACCCGTCATAATGCGGTATGACATGGCGCTGCGAGGTGAAGAATTGTGTGTGGAGCGAGCGTTACACTCTGGTTGTTTGTATCTACGTCACCTACATACTCATAATTCGTATCCTATGCCAAGCGATTCATGACTAGTGCATCAATCCTGTTTTATATATCGCCTGGTGTCTCCTCAGACTACTACATCGGGGTGCGTTAACCGTGCCAAATGGGATTGATATTACTCCCAATAAGATAATTCCGTTTTGGATTGGATTCAACCACAACCCGGAAGAGAACAAGCTACACAACAGCTACTTATGCGCCAGTCACTGATGCCAAACCAGCCGACATGGCCACCGGGTACACAACAATGGGAAGATGAAGGACATGTGTGCAGCACTCGGACCGCGCCATGCTGTTCAAACAATGGATCAGCAACTGTATGCCATTGCTCAGCAAGTGAAGTCGGCTCTTCCGGATGGACTTGATGGGAACGTCTTACGTATGGGGGGCTTCCATACGTTGTCATGTTTCGTTGCATGTTTGGGCTAATTCTGGGGAGATGCTGGATTGTTCGAGTTCCCTGTCGACTCTGGTGTTTACGCCGCTTCAACTGCAGACCAAATGTTTGCTGACAAGCAGTTCAATCGGGTTCTTAGAGGACTGACGTTCGCCTATCAAACACTCATAGCTATGAAGCGTGCTGCTTTTGTCGTGTGGTGTGAGAGAAGAGAAGGATCACACGTAGTGTCGCCAGTAGTCTTGAGAATGTTGGCATATGCACAACAAGCGTGCACACCTGAGTCAAAATAACAAACAACCATCCAAGAAATGTGTGGTGTAATAACGCAGCTCTTGTTGCCAAAACTGCACACATTCCTCAGGTGGGGATATGTCAAGTCGCCAACATTACAGTTCTGGGATGAGTTACTCGAGGCCTTACAGATCCTTTTCTGAATGGTCGGACAGTGAGGGCAGATGACCGGGTCCTTTATCTACAGACACAACGAACCATTGTTCCATATTTCTTTGCTGCTGACAGACAAAACTATGTCAGGTGGACTCCACTATTTTTCTCTTTGATATGTTGAACCTCCCACGAGAGCTCCAAACCGCCTTCGAAGCTGGAGAATTTGCAGTACGGCAAATTCCGGGATGTTTCAAAGGGAGCTGGAGCGACATGGGCACAGAAAAAACAGTCACCAGAAATGCAAAGGGACGCAGTGGTATAGTCGGACTGACTAGAAACAAGCCAGCACTCATCAGGTGGACGTTGACTGGGCATATCATGAGAGAATATACAAATGCTATGCCGGAACGGAGTGGTTTATCACCAGATGCTGAAGACAAGGATCAAAAAGAAGTATTGACATCCACGCTGAAAAGGGATGAACAGCATGTGCGAGTTCTGACCAAGCATGCTGTTAACAATGTGACCAACCCGTTCGAGCCTCAATCTCACCCAGATGTACTAATGTAGATGTACCTATCTACTGGTCTACACATGATGTACACAATTCGCTCCGAACTTTGTATGTGCTATAGAGAAAAGGTTGCAGAGATGTGTGCATGGCACACTTGAGCTTCTACAGCCCCATAACAAAAGTCAGGGATGAAAACATTTGCTGAAATGGCAAAAAAACAAGTTCAAGTATGGCAAGAGAGGCGTTGTGACAGCAGCTATTAGTCCGGAGGTTGTGTTCCGCAGAGCGCTGTCGTTGGCGAGGTGCAGAGATGACGTTTCTATGGCCACCGTTATCGGCCACCTGATAGGTCCAGTGCCGATGGTTATTTTTCATGCTGATGGTACAATGCGGAAAACGAACAAAGCGGAACTTGGTCATCAGCTGGAAGCTCAAGTCGAGAGAGTGCCTGAATTTCCGCAAAATACCACTACAACCACGGTGAATATTAGGGATGTCATGGTTGTTATGATGGAGGGGGGGGGGGGGGGTGACCAATTCAATAAATTTGACGCATTAGCCTTGTCATACTTCAAAGAACTTTTGATAGGATTTCAGAAAGGTGACACCATTGTGGAATGTATTATATTGGAAAATGTATTATATTGGTGTATTCATTGACTTGAAAAAAGCCTTTGACACAGGCGAGCATGACTTGCTCTGTGAACAAATGTATTTCTATGGTATCAGAAGAGGTGTGACGCACAATTGGATAAGCAGTTACTTATCAAACAGATCCCAATTTGTTTGCTACAAAGAATTCCGCTCAGACCTGTTAAATATATCATGTGGTGTCCCACAGGGCTAAATTTTAGGACCGAAACTGTGTATACTGTATATTAATGATTTATGTAACATATCAAGGCTTGTCAAATATATACTGTTTACTGACGACACTAATTTATGTTGTGCAGACAAAAACATCAACCAACTTGTTTCAAAAGTATCGACAGTTCTTGACAAATTGTGTATATGGTTTGCTGTAAATAAGCTTTCTTTCTTTAAATGTTTCGAAAACAAGCTACATGTTATTTGGTATTTTGAATGCACGGTTTGACAAAGCTATCAATGGTATAAGCATTAACAGAGTGCGTGTGGCTAAATTTATTGGAGTATTAATTGATGAGAAATTGAATTGGAAAGATCATATAGCACATGTTAAATCAAAGCTTGTAGGAGTACAGCTATATTATATAAGTGTAGCCAAGTCATAGACTCACAGTCTATGCATATTCTGTACATCTCATTATTTTTACCATACATTAGTTATTGTTCTGAAATATGGGGAAACACATATCCTTCTAATGTCAATTGTCTTGTTGTACTTCAAAATAGAGCAATTAGACTTCTGTTTGGGGTAGGTTGTCTTGACCACAAAACTCCTCTTTTCTACAGGTCGCATATATTAAAATGTCCAGATCTAGTGAAATTCAAAACAGCTATGTTTATGCATAAAGCATACTACTGCATGTTACCAGCTAATATACAACAGCATTTTGTGAAAAACGATATCTCGGTAAAAACACGTCGTAAAAATCTATTAGTAAGGCGCTGTGTCACCTTGAATGTTACAGCCATGACTATTACCATTACTACCTATGTATGGCATAAGTCTTTGGAATTCCTTGCATGCTGATCTAAGTAACATAAAAACAATAAGGTATTTTAGACACAGGTACAACTCAATACTCATGAATGAATATATATAATTACAACTTTCATTGCAACTGGTTCAGATTACTAATGTATCTGAACTCTAAGTATACTTCCCTGTATGCATCCATTTATTTTGAATAAGTGAGATTAATGTGAATAATGAACTAGGGGTTGTATCACTAATTCTGTTTATGTTGTTTTGTTTTCTTTCCTAGTCATGTATTTAGGATGCGTGCAATATTTACATTATAATAATTATCTCTTATATTATGGTTGTGTCCACAAATATTGTGTGCGGGGATACATACTACAAGTGTTTAACTTCTTGTGTATTCCCTTCAGACAACATTACCTGTATAGCATGTTTGTATAGTCTTAAACTGTATTGTTGTTGAATGTTGTTTGAATAAATCATATTGAATTGAATTGAATTGACTTGAAGTGTTTGATAGATATGATGACAACTTTGTGAAAACTGCTGAACGGGAGCGCCGCAAGATCAACAACTGCTTGCAACCAGTACCATGTGATTTGTGGGCGTCCTGTGTCATCATGGAAAAGGTTCCTCGATGTCCCATCCAACATGCAATCACTACAGAACTTTCTTTGTGAATATGTGGTCAGTCATGCATCCCGCTGGAAACAGACACAACCTGTACACTTCTGGGCCCAGTTTCATGAAGCCGTGTAACGTTACGCGCAATAACGCGGTCTACTGGTGCATTCGCACAACTAAAACGCATTAGAATTTGACCTAGTTAGGTCGCGGTGGGGAATCCCTGTATTTGTGTTGTGCCTGAACATCCTTTTTCTTTCTAGCTGTTGCCTTTGTTGTTCGTATAGCAAATGGGAAGCTATGATAGACGTAAACGATATTCAGTGTATAGCCTACATTAAAAAATAATAATGTTGAGAGTGGACGTGTCGGGAGCATAACGTACATATTTCAACTTCGGGAGCATACCGTAAATATGTCAACCAGCGTAAAGTTACGCCTACTAAATACATGGTGCAGCTAAGTGCAACCATGGAGCAGACTCATGAAACGCAACTAGTGTAACTTTACAATGTTTTATGCTTACGACGGGTTATCGCCCGCTTCGAAGTCTTAAGTACGCTCCATGAAACTGGACCCTGGTTGTTGGAGGTCGCCCGTGATGCAGTGAAATCCACCAGTAGTCGATGTATAGAAGGAGAAAGACGCTTTGCCAGTAGACAAGAAGAAGCCGGCATCAGGCTGCTTCTGAATGCTGGTTTTGTTGATGCAGACTTTACATCACATGGTATTCAAGGAACGGTAGTAATTAGGTCGCCAGACACCGATGATTTAGTCCTTGTTGTGAACTACTTTCCCAAAATGGCGAATACAGTCAAAATGTGGCTTGAAACTTGCACCATTACCAGTATGACAGATAAGCGCCGGTTTGTTCCTGTGCATTCGATTTGTGCTGCTGTCGGTCCGCAGTTCTGCAACGTATTTCCTGCCGTGCATTCACGAACAGGATGTGACTCAGTTTCCTCCTTGTTTGGCATTGGGGAGAAAACAGTTTTCAACGTTGTGATGCAAAAGGGGTAGACTATTTCTTTCTGGCTCTACTACCCTCGGAACCAGCAATAAAGAGGCTGCCCTATCAGCAGCGAGTGCATTCACAACAATGTTGTGACACAGAGAAGAATGCTCACACCAACCTATACCGTTTCCGACTAAAGCTGGTTAACAAGAAAGACAGGTCGTTGGGGAAACTTCCCATGTGTAGTTTTGAGAAACCTGAAAGGAGGGCTCAGTGGCAAACGAAGGTGTGGATGTCGTCATATGTGACCAAGCCAAACATTGGGTCCCCGTCGGAGCATGGGTGGGAAAGAAAAAGTGGAAAGCTTGTACCTGTCTACTTCAAAGGTCCAATGGCGTCAACGCTCCTGGAAGGTCAATTAACCAATTGCCTTGCATATTATCATTTACTATTTCATATCTAGGTATAAATTTATATGGTTGCGTAATAATAATATTAATAATAATATAACACAATAATATATATAACACATTGTGTACTTGCATGGGCAATATGCCAGGTACAAAACAGAACCTGGCAAAAATCGGTCTGTAATGAAGTTTTATTCTAACTGTCTTATACATACGTGTTAAATGCTGTGGAAACAAATGAACATACGCCCAGCTAGAATGTAAGATTTCTTTAATTAAGTATCACGAATTTTGACCTGCTCTGAATACTCTAGATGCGAATGGGTTCTGCCTTCCCTAATTAATTTAAATGCCAGATCTTTGAACAGTGAAAAAGTGGACGAATTGCATGTAACTGTAGCAACACATGATGTCTCAATTGTATGTGTTAGTGAGACATGGTTTAAAGACCATATTGACTCAAGTTGCCTTACTAACCAAGGGTTTGGCTTAGAGAGAAAAGATAGGGGTCATGGACGAGCCGGTGGTGTAGCTTGCTACATTATACATGATTTAAAGTAAAAGAGATTGAATGATATGGAGGTTGATGATTTAGAGGTAATGTGGATTACGGTCATGCTAAAGAAAACGCCTCGAAAATGTTCATGTATACCGGTAGCATGTTTATATTATACTCCAAAGACGGAGTATTAAAAAATACGTGATCATTTAATCACCAGCATTGATAATGTAATGCGAAAACACCCAGAATGTGGTGTGATCATAATTGGCGATTTCAACCAGTTGCGGGATAACTTTATGAAAACCCACTATAGATTTGTCCAAGTAGTAAATGTTGTAACACGTGGACAGGCGATATTAGACAACATATGGAGGAGGTATACACCCCACCTGTTACTATTTCCGAACTGGGGTCATCGGTTGCTTAAACCTAAAGCGAAAAGCTCAGTTGATACTGGATGCGTGACACGGTTAACCGTAAGGTGTATGGGGCCAAACGAAAAAGCTACATTCAATATGGCTTTATCAGCCATTAAATTGGAACCCCTATTTAGACTTGATTCATGTGCAGATGAATATTCATATTATCAAACGGTTATTAGCAACCTGATTGAAATATGCTTTCCTACTAAAGTTGTTTCGAGGCATACGGCTGATAAACCATGGGTTACAGACTGGTTCAGAGACTTAGTTCGTAAACGACAGCCAGCTCACATGAGTGGTGATCTGAATCAAGCAAAAATATTGCTTAGTAAGGTCAACCGAACCGCTTCGTAACATACGTATAATTTTTACCAAACACAAATTGCAGCAATGCATAAATCGGGATCCCACGATTGGTGGAAGCATATGAAAACAATAATGGGACTTAACACAAATGGCAATGCATGCATGTAAGGTCTAGCTAACAAAACAACGGATGGTGATTGTGGCTTACTGGCCAATAAAATGAATGATTTCTTTGTGTCTGTGAGTGACCATTTGCCTCGGTTAAATAAGAGCCACAAGGTGTTCGACGTTAACGAGGAACTGCCGGATCAGTATGTGATAAGCGTATATACTACTTTTAAAGTTTTAAGGAGTGTTAAAGCCAAGAAGGCTACTGGGCCTGACAACATCCCTGCATGGGTGTTAAGAAACTATGCAGATGTTCTCGCCCCTCCATTAACTGCTATTTTTAACAATTCACTAAGAGAAGGTGTACTCCCTATGGAATGGAAAATGGTCAATGTAATACCGTTGCCAAAACAAGCTCCCCTGTGTCGATTGAAAAAGACATTAGACCAATTTCACTAACTCCAATAGCTGCCAAGGTGTTTGAATCAATAATAATGAAATGGGTGGATAACAAAATTGAAGGTGAAATTGATGCTAAGCAAATTGGAGGAATTAGCGGAACTGGTTCATATGTGGTATAAGGCGACAGATAATTTGAATTCTTATGTCAGAGTTGTAATGCTAGACTTTAGCAAAGCGTTTGATCTTAGTAATCATCATTTGTTGCTAGATAAGCTACAATCGTATGGGTTGCTCGCACATATTTTAAGATTGATGGCAACATTTCTATTAGACAGAGCTCAATGAGCAAAAATAGGAAATGAATATTCCCATTCTGGTCATCCCAATAGGGGAGTACCGCAAGGGACATTGTCTGGACCTAAATGTTTCCTTAACTGATTTAAGAACGACTGTTCCACTATATAAGTATGTAGATGATAGAACGTTATTTGAAATATGCGACAGAAAGGGTGTATCTGTTATACAAGAGTCGGTTGTTATTGCTGCTAGATGGACAGAAAAGAATGACATGAACATTTATTCGGAAAAATCAAAAGAAATAATCATTAGTTTTGCACAAGATGGCACTTTCAGAAGCACTATCCAGAATAAAACAATTGATGGGAGTGATGTAGCACAAGTTTGCCATGCCAAACTATTAGGTGTGACCATTTCTCAGGATCTGACATGGAACAAACAAGTAGATACTATTGTGAAAAAAGCTGGTAAACGCTTGTACATGTTATATCAGTTAAAGCGTGCAGGGGTTACACAGACAGATCTGGTCAGTGTATATGTTAGTGTGGTGAGACCAGTTCTAAAATATGCATATCCTGTATGGCACACTAACTTGCCCCAATATGTGTCTGACAATATTGAAGTTATACAAAAAAGGGTATTAAAATGTATTTTTCCTGGATTGGGTTACGCGGAGGTACTAAGACATGTTAACCTGGATATGTTGAACGTAAGACGGGAGAGCATTTGTCAAAAATATTTTGATAACATTAAAGTCGGCACACAGAGATTAAATTATCTCCTGCCTGACAAAAGACATACCGAGTATAATATTAGACAAGAAAATGTGTACCCGTTACCAGTTACTAGAACGAATAGATTCCGTAACTCCTTTATACCGTGGGCTTTATACAACTGTCAGTAAAAATGTTGTTAATACGATATGATTTGCGGTATCAACTGTGTTTCTATTGTATTTGTATGATGTTTTGATGAGTTAATTGTAATCAATTGTAATGTCAATCCAACTCAGTTGAGTTGCTAATAAAACTTGTGTTATTATTATTATAAATATAACTTGACATGTTACATGAAATAAAAACCTTACTATTGACGGGAAATTCGCAACATTGCATCCGTCACAATTAATGTTTTCCTAAGTCCGTGAACAGAACAGGCATTTGTAATCCTTTACAAGTGGCAGTAGGTGTCTTACTGTGTGTACATGCAGGCAGGACTGACTTATTCAGAAAAAAACGGAAGTAGCAAGCAGAAGAACAAAATATAGTTTGAGGTTTGTTTAAAAATTGTTTTGAATTTGTATAAAAATAACGTAATTGCGTGAAACTCTCTCTTTACCACGCTGCTTACCTTTATGTTCAAAACAGAGTACTCAGGTGAGTACCTATTCAAAACGTTGTATAACTATCGTGAGCACGGACTCTCGGGTTGGGATGATACCTGAGTGTGAGCACGGAGTTAAGCGTGAACATTGGGTACTCAATTTTTGAAAACAGTTATTGTTTGTGTACATCCTCTGTGGTAATTTCTAAGTAAAATAAAATATGAATAACAATATTCTATACCATACAAGTGGAGTCACACATTAGTAACATAGCGTGTGTTCCTTTTCCTTAGACCCGAGGCGGAACCATTGACAAAAGCGTCAAGGAATGCATACAGAAAGTGCGAGATTCCGATGGCAATTACGCCTACGCCGTCAGCGCAGTTTCGGGCTTCACCGCGGTAGGAGCTCCGCCCTGCGAACTTATGACAGTCGGTAAATTCGCAAATTTGAAAACTGGTCTGGTTCTCCGTAAGGGTGATCCTTTCAAACAACAGCTCGACGATGCGATCACCGAGCTGAAATTGAATGGCATTTTCGAAGAGATCTCGAAAAAATGGTTTGAAGGACCCTGCCACAGAGCCACTACCAGCGGCGCTGGCCCTGCCGCTGCAGGTCTATTTGACAGCATCGTTTTGGCCTTCCTTCTGTCCGCATTTTATTAGACTTTTTGTTTGGCATTTGTGTTTGACTTTATTTGGAACGCTGTTTAGACAGTTTACGATTGTTGCGCAGATATTCACGCAGCTAATATTCAGATAACATTGTATCATGTGACTTTTGCCTAAACCCGCAAGAGCATAATGATAAGAACGATACATGTGTATGAGGTGAACGTTACTGGTGCAATAAAGTGCGTCCTTCGTTTTCGTTGTGTAAACAGGTAAATGAAGTCATACAAAGTAGTAATAGATGTGCTTAGCGTGATAACCTTGGCGCGGCGCGGTTGTATTCCTCAGGAGGAAGGTTAAGATCAAAAGTCAAGGTCAAATGTCACGCGACAAGGTCAACGGTTAAGTGGCGCCCCTAGTGGATAGTTAGATAACTTGTTGCACCCCCTAGCGGGCAGGTCACGATCTAGTACTATCCAAATTCGTAGCATCTTATTTTTTAAATGCGTGCGCATGCGTGTTGTCCAGTATGTAGGTCACATATCACTTCCACCAATACAAAATTGCAGCTCACGCGTCACTACCAATTCCAGTATGTAGGTCACACAGCTCACGTTCTCCACGTATTGAACTGACATTTGTCGTGCGTACGCATGCGTGTGCGTGTCGTGTCCGCGTGTGTCCAGTGTGTCCGCGAGTGTCTACGTGTGTGCGGTTGTGTCGGTAAGTGTTCGCGTGTGTCCGTATGTGTTCGCATGTGTATCCGTGTGTATTTGCGTGTGTCAGTAAGTGTTCGCGTATGTTCGCATGTGTACGTCAGCAAGTTGACGGACACCGTAAGTTTACAGACACGGTATGCTTATAAAACAATACAATACGATACGATACGATACGATACGATACGATACGAGACGAGACGAGACGAGACGAGACGAGACGAGACGAGACGAGACGAGACGAGACGAGACGAGACGAGACGAGACGAGACGAGACGAGACGAGACGAGACGAGACGAGACGAGACGAGACGAGACGAGACGAGACGAGACGAGACGAGACGAGACGAGACGAGACGAGACGAGACGAGACGAGACGAGACGAGACGAGACGAGACGAGACGAGACGAGACGAGACGAGACGAGACGAGACGAGACGAGACGAGACGAGACGAGACGAGACGAGACGAGACGAGACGAGACGAGACGAGACGAGACGAGACGAGACGAGACGAGACGAGACGAGACGAGACGAGACGAGACGAGACGAGACGAGACGAGACGAGACGAGACGAGACGAGACGAGACGAGACGAGACGAGACGAGACGAGACGAGACGAGACGAGACGAGACGAGACGAGACGAGACGAGACGAGACGAGACGAGACGAGACGAGACGAGACGAGACGAGACGAGACGAGACGAGACGAGACGAGACGAGACGAGACGAGACGAGACGAGACGAGACGAGACGAGACGAGACGAGACGAGACGAGACGAGACGAGACGAGACGAGACGAGACGAGACGAGACGAGACGAGACGAGACGAGACGAGACGAGACGAGACGAGACGAGACGAGACGAGACGAGACGAGACGAGACGAGACGAGACGAGACGAGACGAGACGAGACGAGACGAGACGAGACGAGACGAGACGAGACGAGACGAGACGAGACGAGACGAGACGAGTCCCGTCACGACCCGACCCGACCCGACCCGACCCGACCCGACCCGACCCGACCCGACCCGACCCGACCCGACCCGACCCGACCCGACCCGACCCGACCCGACCCGACCCGACCCGACCCGACCCGACCCGACCCGACCCGACCCGACCCGACCCGACCCGACCCGACCCGACCCGACCCGACCCGACCCGACCCGACCCGACCCGACCCGACCCGACCCGACCCGACCCGACCCGACCCGACCCGACCCGACCCGACCCGACCCGACCCGACCCGACCCGACCCGACCCGACCCGACCCGACCCGACCCGACCCGACCCGACCCGACCCGACCCGACCCGACCCGACCCGACCCGACCCGACCCGACCCGACCCGACCCGACCCGACCCGACCCGACCCGACCCGACCCGACCCGACCCGACCCGACCCGACCCGACCCGACCCGACCCGACCCGACCCGACCCGACCCGACCCGACCCGACCCGACCCGACCCGACCCGACCCGACCCGACCCGACCCGACCCGACCCGACCCGACCCGACCCGACCCGACCCGACCCGACCCGACCCGACCCGACCCGACCCGACCCGACCCGACCCGACCCGACCCGACCCGACCCGACCCGACCCGACCCGACCCGACCCGACCCGACCCGACCCGACCCGACCCGACCCGACCCGACCCGACCCGACCCGACCCGACCCGACCCGACCCGACCCGACCCGACGCGACGCGACCCGACCCGACCCGACCCGACCCGACCCGACCCGACCCGACCCGACCCGACCCGACCCGACCCGACCCGACCCGACACGACACGACACGACACGACACGACACGACACGACACGACACGACACGACACGACACGACACGACACGACACGACAAGACAAGACAAGACACGACACGACACGACAAGACACGACACGACAAACTGCGGAACATTTGGAAGTCTAACCAGTACACCACCAAAACAAAGATAACACTTTACAACAGTAATGTGAATTCCATCCTACTGTATGGCTAAGAGTGCTGGCGAGTGGTTAAAGGGGACATGGGCAAGCTCGATGCGTTCCAGAATGAATGTCTGAGAAAGATCTGCCGAATATTCTGCTCAAATAATATTTCAAACGTGGACCTCTACAACAAGACGGGTTGCAACAGTGCTGTCCTCGAAATCAAACGCCGACCGCTGAGAGGACTAGGACACGTCCTGCGAATGCCGGGAGACAGCATCCCCAAAGTGGCACTGAGATGGACATCACCTGGAAAAAGGAAGCGATGACGGCCAAATATGACGTGGCGACAAACAGTGATGGCCGAGCTGAGAGAGATGGGGCTGTCATGGGGTGTGGCTCAAGCCTCAGCTAAGGACAGGACATTGTGGCGAAAGTGTGTTGTGGCCTTATGTCCCATTGGGGACGAAGAGGAAAATGAAAATGAAATATATACATATACACGAACATACATTCGTACATTCATACATACATGTACACATACATACACACATACGTACATACAAACATATACAAACACATACATACAAATGCATGCAAACACACATACACACATATACATACATACATACATACATACATACATACATACATACATACATACATACATACATACATACATATATATATATATATATATATATATATATATATATATATATATATATACATACACATGCATACATTCACATTCATACATGCATGCATACATACATACATACATACATATATACATACATACATACATACATACATACATACATACATACATACATACATACATACATACATACGTACATACATACATGTATACACAATATATAAAAAACATTGCCGGAAACTTGCACTTTTGTGCAGAATAAAACAATACCTTCCATACAAAGCAAAGACAACGTTCTATAACAGCTATATTCTACCCCACATGGACTACTGCACCATACTCTGGGAAAATGCAACAACATCAGATCGCATCTATAAACTCCAAAGACGTACTCCCAGAATACTAAGAGACTGTAAATACCGGGCTCCAAGCGATCCACTGTTGGAACAATTAAACTGGCTGCCACTACCGGAGCGCGTCAAATACAGACAGTCGCAGTTGGTGTATAAAGCAGTGAACGGGTTGGCACGAGACTATATGTGTGCGTGTTCACACCGAGCCCACCAGAGAGTGTTGCAAACCAGGAGCACTAGATCCACCACTGCAGTATACAAAGATGCCTGCAGACTGCTACAAAAACACCTCCGTGCACTGAAGTCGGACTGGTGGAAAAGGAAAGCAGTGGAGCTGCAGAGAGCTGCTGACAGAAACGACATGAAGGGCTTCTACAGTTGAGTGAAGGAAGTGTGGGGACAGAAGAAGAAGGGACCTGTACAACTGAAATCAACAGATGGAATGGAGACCTTATCTGACACCAAGAGAGTTGTGGCAAGATGGAGTGAACACTTCCAAAAGCTACTCGACGTCCCTGGCAACATAAATCACGAAGCTCTGGACAACATCCCGCAGCGCATTACCAAGACAAGCCTCGATGAGAGTCCAACTATGGATGAGATGGTTAGAACAATCGCCATTGCAAGGTTGTGTACTGGCCCCACGCTCTTTTCCATCTTCCTATCAGCAATGCTCGACGATGCTTTCCGAGACATGGGGGATGGCGTCTACATACAGTCCAGACAGAGCGCTGACCTATTCAACTTCGCACACTTCAGAGCGAAGACCAAGACTACTCGGATACTGATGGGAGATCTGATATTCGCAGATGACAGTGCACTGGTTGCACACTCTGCTGAAGAGATGCAGAAAATACTGGATGCTTTCTCCAATGCGTCAAAGAAGTTAGGCCTGAAGTTTAACATCAAAAAGACCGAGGTGCTGTACCAACCCAACTCTACAAGAACCCGAGAGGAGGATATCATGGTTGATGGAAACAAGCTGAATTCTGTTCTGGAATTCACCTACCTCGGAAGCACTATATGAAATGACGGATGCATTGACGATGAAATACAGAGGAGGATGGCCAAGGCTAGTGCATCTTTCGGCCGACTACGGCAGAGACTCTGGAACAACCACCATGTGTCCATGCGGGTTAAAGGCAAGATATACCGTGCTGTCCACCCTCCTATACGGAGCTGAGGCCTGGACAGTGTACAAACGATTGGTGAAAAAGCTGCGTGCCTTTATGATGCGACATCTGCGTTCGATCATGAGGATAACCTGGATGGACAAAGTGACAAACAAGGAAATACTTGAACGGACAGGGCTGCCATCTATGGAAGATCTTCTGATCAGAAAGAATCTGCGGTGGACTGGACACCTCATGAGGATGTCACCAGACAGGCTACCAAAGTAGGTTCTCTACTCCCAACTGTTTTCTGGTCACAGAAAGAGAGGGAGCCCTCGTCTCCGGTTCAAAGATACCATCAAGAGAAACCTGAAGCTGAGAGACATAAAGATCGTCTCTTGGACATCACTCTCACAGCAGAGAGAAAAATGGAGAGCAACAGTCAAGTGATGGAAGCACTCTTTGTCGCTTCGCGACCGACAGCATGATGATGATGATGTTCACACCGATCTCAAACATATCGACCAGAACAACTCGGTCAAGTGAAAGAAGCACGAACCAATGTGTTCAAGAACTCCATTGCTGTAAATGGCGTACACATATGGAATGAACTAGACCCAACAATGAGAAATTCGAACTCCGTCTCTGTTTTCTAAAAAAGGCGACATATATGCATCACGTTTTTAACTAACAAACAGTGACGCACGTTACAGTGAACACTTACATGTGTAATGATATTTTTCTTGTTTTATAAATTAGTCTATTTATTATTTGTTATGGAAATCTAGTTTTTTAAATACTTATTCAGTATATTTATTTGTTATTGCCATTCAATTTCGTATTATTATTCACTATATTTTAACGCATTACGCCATGTATAAGGTAGTCGATCAAATTGTTTAGTACATGTGTATATTATGTTTTACAATCGTTAGGGAGCTAAAATGTACATTTTATAAGGTCATCGTGAATAAATAAATGTATTATTATTATCATTATACATACATAACACAACTTCACGACTACTGCCCTGAATATTTCTGTCGTTTTATCCCGGCTCTTGTTTTTATGTGTTTCAATAAAAGATGTGCTTTGAGATGACAACTATTTAAACCGTTGATATTTAAAACAGCATATTACATAGTCTTGTGGATAGAGCCACGCGACAACACGACAAACATGAGACAACACATACATGCATACGCACATACATACATATATACATATGTACGCATACATATATACATACATACATACAAAACATATATATATACACATATGCATACATATATACATACACCCCCAATTATATATTAATATACACATTCACACACATACATACATACATACCTAAATACACACATACATATATATATATATATATATATATATATATATATATATATATATATATATATATATTATATATATATATATATATCATGCTGTCGGTCGCGAAGCGACAAAGACTGCTTCCATCACTTGACTGTTGCTCTCCATTTGTCTCTCTGCTGTGAGAGTGATATCCATGACTCGATCTTTATGTCTCTCATCTTCAGGTTTCTCTTGATGGTATCTTTGAACCGGAGACGAGGGCGGCCTCTTTTTCTGTGACCAGAAGACAGTTGAGAGTAGAGCACCTACTTCGGTAGCCTGTCTGGTGACATCCTCATGAGGTGTCCAGTCCACCGGAGATTCTTTCTGATCAGAAGATCTTCCATAGATGGCAGCCCTGTTCGTTCTAGTATTTCCTTGTTTGTCACTTTGTCCATCCAGGTTATCCTCATGATCGAACGCAGATGTTGTATCATGAAGGCATGCAGCTTTTTCACCTGTCGTCTGTACACTGTCCAGGCCTTAGCTCCGTATAGGAGGGCGATTGCACGGTATATCTTGCCTTTAACCCGCATGGACACATGGTGGTTGTTCCAGAGTCTCTGGCGTAGTCGGCCGAAAGATGCACTAGCCTTGGCCATCCTCCTCTGTATTTCATCGTCAATGCATCCATCACTTGATATAGTGCTTCAAATGTAGGTGAATTCTAGAACAGAGTTCAGCTTATTTCCATCAACCATGATGTCCTCCTCTCGGGTTCTCGTAGAGTTGGGTTGGTACAGCACCTCGGTCTTCTTGATGTTAATCTTCAGGCCGAACTTCTTTGACGCATTGGAGAAAGCATCCACTATTTTCTGCATCTCTTCAGCAGAGTGTGCAACCAGTGCACTGTCATGTGCGAATAGCAGATCTCTCATCAGTATCCGAGTAGTCTTGGTCTTTGCTCTGAAGTGTGCGAAGTTGAATAGGTCAGCGCTCTGTCTGGACTGTATGTAGATGCCATCCCCCATGTCTCGGAAAGCCTCGTCGAGCATTGCTGATAGGAAGATGGAGAAGAGCGTGGGGGCCAGTACACAACCTTGCTTGACCCCATTTGTGACACTGAACGATTCTGAGACTTCTCCTCCAACACTAACATTCGCCATCATTCCAGTATATAGTGCCTCGATCATTGTTGTGAACTTCTCTGGGCAGCCATACTTCCTCAGTAGCTGCCATAGCCCAGTCCTCCCAACTGTATCAAACGCCTTGCTGAAGTCGACAAATACCATGGACAGTGGTCGGTCCTGCCCAATGCATTTGTCTTGCAACATACCATATCCACGGTGCTCCGGTTACCTCTGAAGCCACATTGTGTCTCCGGAACTACCTCTGGTGTTATGTGGGTAGATAGTCTGTTGAGGAGGGTCCTCGCGAAGATCGTGCCTGCTATGGAAAGCAGAGAGATTCCTCTATAGTTCCCACAGTCTGTTCGATCACCTTTCTTGTAGATGGTTACAATGCTGGCATCGTTCCCTGCTTGTGGTACAGAACCCACCTCCCAGGCATTGGTGATTAGTTGGTGCAATCTGCTGAACAGATTGTCTCCTCCATGCTTCCATACTTCTGCAGGAATTCCATCTCATCCAGGTGCTTTGCCATATTTCAGGCCGGCGATTGCTCTTGCCAGCTCATCCATAGTTGGAATCTCATCGAGGCTTGTCTTGGTAATGCGCTACGGGATGTTGTCCAGAGCTTCGTGATCTATGTCGCCAGGGACGTTGAGTAGCTTCTGGAAGTGTTCACTCCATCTTGCCACAACTCTCTTGCTGTCAGAGAAGGTCTCCATTCCATCTGTTGATTTCAGTTGAACAGGTCCCTTCCTATTAGGTCCCCACACTTCCTTCAGCCCATTGTAGAAGCCCTTCATGTTGTTACTGTCAGCAGCTCTCATACATATATACATATATACATACATACATACATACATACATACATACATACATACATACATAGATACATACATACATACATACATACATACTAATATATATATATATATATATATATATATATATATATATACATACATATACACACATACATATACACATATGCCTACATACACGCACACACACACACCCGCAATCCTACACACATACATAAATACATACATACATACATACATACATACATATACACTTACCTACATACATATACATACGCATACAGATAGACAGGCACATATACATACACACAAATTGCACACATACATTCGTATAAATTCACATTCACATAAATACATACATATAATATACATGCAGACACACATACATACATCCACACGTGCATACATACATACATATACACATAAATACATACATGCACGTATGCATACATACATAAATATATATATATATATATATATATATATATATATATATATATATATATACATACATACATACATACACATACATGTACACACACTTACACAAACACGTACACAGTTACACACACACATATATACACACATACATACATACATACATACATACATACATACATACATACATACATACATACATACATACATACATACATACATACATACATACATACATACACATACATATAATGACACATACACACATACATACACAATTACAAATTCATACACACGTTTTTCGTCCATCCGTCGAGGGATGATCACAATGACATCACCGATCTGTCGCATGTAGTTGATGTATAAGGCCGCCTCGGGCACGGAAAGTTCGGTCGTAGGTCGGTAATTGGAAGTCAGTATTAAGCGCAGATTCTCCTTCAGCTGCACTGGATTTGGAGAACAGTCTGTTTTCTTACGCCTGGCGTTTTGTGGTTTATTCATAGGACTCACACGTACACGTACACGTACACGTACACGTACACGTACACGTACACGTACACGTACACGTACACGTACACGTACACGTACACGTACACGTACACGTACACGTACACGTACACGTACACGTACACGTACACGTACACGTACACGTACACGTACACGTACACGCACACGTACACGCACACGCACACGCACACGCACACGCACACGCACACGCACACGCACACGCACACGCACACGCACACGCACACGCACACGCACACGCACACGCACACGCACACGCACACGCACACGCACACGCACACGCACACGCACACGCACACGCACACGCACACGCACACGCACACGCACACGCACACGCACACGCACACGCACACGCACACGCACACGCACACGCACACGCACACGCACACGCACACGCACACGCACACGCACACGCACACGCACACGCACACGCACACGCACACGCACACGCACACGCACACGCACACGCACACGCACACGCACACGCACACGCACACGCACACGCACACGCACACGCACACGCACACGCACACGCACACGCACACGCACACGCACACGCACACGCACACGCACACGCACACGCACACGCACACGCACACGCACACGCACACGCACACGCACACGCACACGCACACGCACACGCACACGCACACGCACACGCACACGCACACGCACACGCACACGCACACGCACACGCACACGCACACGCACACGCACACGCACACGCACACGCACACGCACACGCACACGCACACGCACACGCACACGCACACGCACACGCACACGCACACGCACACGCACACGCACACGCACACGCACACGCACACGCACACGCACACGCACACGCACACGCACACGCACACGCACACGCACACGCACACGCACACGCACACGCACACGCACACGCACACGCACACGCACACGCACACGCACACGCACACGCACACGCACACGCACACGCACACGCACACGCACACGCACACGCACACGCACACGCACACGCACACGCACACGCACACGCACACGCACACGCACACGCACACGCACACGCACACGCACACGCACACGCACACGCACACGCACACGCACACGCACACGCACACGCACACACTCGATGTTGTGATTTTCTGAAGTGAAGTATTCGTTTAGGGCTGTCCACGACTCACCTGCCTCACGTGTATGGTCCGTTCCTCTACACGGCTCATCAGCTCACAGACGCCGGCGGTGTCGGATTTGTAGTCGTAGTCGTAGTTGAAGCTGAGACACACCGTGTCGGGGAGAGAGAGACACTGCCTGGCACACGCCGACCGGGCGACCTTCTCTAGGCACTAACAACGGAACATTGACGTTACGAAGTCCAGGGCACCGGCCTCGACATACTGGTAGTACGTCGTCTGAACTGAATTCGACAAAAGACGAGCTTCTACAGGGGTTGACTGGGGAATTTGACATTAATCATTATCTGGGTAGTTATGGCGCTGGTGGCGACCAGACGACATTCTTTACGGGTCAACAAGAAACACTTATTGTAGTGTTTACGTAGAGTGGCAGTTCAAATGGCTTTTTAATATGAATTACCTGTGAAATGTTCGAGCACCCGAAGTCCGAGAGGGTCACTGCCTGTGTCCACTCGACTGATGGCCTTCACACTGTCCACGCTCTGCCAGTCGGCTATCTGAGCGCCGTAAGAACCTTTGCCGTACCCAGCTCTTATCTGGTAAATACAGTACCACAATTTACACTATTTACGAAAGATAACCATCTGCAAACGACATGTACACTATCTATTTATTAAGACACTAATGTATACCCCATACGGAGAAAGATTAATACGCGTAACAATACTGTTCATTCTGCACGTACACAAACGTTATGCATACAAACATATTACTTCATTTATGTTTCTACTTGTGAATGTTATTTCTACTACCAGATATGTAGTAATAATTTTGGACAAAACACTTAAGTAATTATCGGAATAATAAACCACTGAACCTTAAACAGAATGTTAATATAGAGGAAACGTATGGTGGTAGAAAAAGAAAGTGTTGTTGTATTTAAAATTAATAATATGACTATGTTATTGTTTTAGATATTATCGTTAAAAACATCGCTTACGTAATGTAAGCTTGCATGGTCGCAGCAAACGCGGGATGTTTATAGAAATAGTGTTTCAAAAATCAATGCGACATCATCGAACAAACGTAACTTCCATATTTATATATTATATTTCGGACGATAACATGAATGAGTCAACGCGGTTTAGGTCTTATATACAATACAACTTTCGTCTCTCTTGTGTCATCGATTTGTTGCTACATCTGCAGGACAAACCAAAACATTTTCTAATAGACTAGAAATCAGGAGTATCCAAATATGTCTACAAGAGCTGTAATCTACGTCGGTGACATCTGTCGCGTGCGCCTCTGACAAGTAATTTTCGGCGCGTATGTTCACTAAAATCACGGACGATAGGTCACCAAGTAAAAATACGACAAATTTGAATAATTAAGTCGTCTATTTAACGAAAAGTGAACGACTTAGAGACAGGTCGACCAATACATGTCTCCGTGCAGCACCATAACAGGTCGATGATAACACGTGAAAACAACGGTCGCGTGAACAATTTGTGTGGCTGCTGGTTGCGTTTGTAAAGATATCGTTCATTGTGGGTACATTTTAATCTAAAACGAACCGCGGCTAGGAAAACTGTCGCTCTGAACTGTTGTTCATGACAGACGGTGGACAAGACAGGTTTTACTGTATTTGCTAGATTAATTAGTATT
>OZ024857.1:56932669-57040169 GCA_964017155.1 Oasisia sp. SBJ-2009
TCCAGGCATGGGTGGACACAAATTCGACTTAGCGTGTGTCTTATCTTTGACTGGTCTATCTACAGCAATTCGTTTGACTGGTGTATCTACCGGCATACTTGTGTTGACTGTCACGAATTCGACTTGGCACACGTCCTATCTCTTTGACAAACATTTCATTGCGAACAGTTTACCTCCATGCCTATAGGTTAGCATGCCAGCCCTTCTGCCAGATGCACTGTAATAGAATAGCGTCTTTTACGTTGTAATACTGTATAATGTTGAAAAGTTCCAAAGATGGGGCTTTCTTTAATATATTGCGTAACTGTTATCGGTCAAGTGATATATGTTGAATTCCTCACAACTAATGGTGGTGGTGAGAGTGAATGTAGTGGTTTTCCTTATGTAATATAATGTTTTTTTTTTATAAAATGATGCACAGTTTGTAAATATGTTTCGTATTTTGTTTGAATAATTATTTCTTCGCGACAAATATATTAAAGATTGGTAACATTGTATACCGTGAATAAATTATTATTAAGTTTGGCTTAAAGTACTTTGGGAAAACGTTTTAAAAAGGAACCACCGTGCGGCTAATTTTAAAACAAAGCGCAACGTGCGATTGAGCTAGCAAGAACGACAGATTTATGTGCGTTGAATTAAATTGGTATGTTAACACCTACATAGTTCCAATATATATATATATATATCGATATATTGTATTATAGAACTTCAAGTTATATATATTTCTTTCTCAAAGTGAATCCGTTTGCTATGTGTAGATGGTGTGTACTGGGCTGTATTCGATATAGTTACGTTGGAAACGGTACTAACGTTTGCGAAACTCAGCGAAAGTGCCTAAACCATCGTACTTGTTTGGTGTAATATTTGTTTTTCAACAAAATTGCATTCATATGAACCCGGAAGATAATTTGTTATACCTATATGGTGACCACTGTTTGTATTACATCGGGATATCGCACAACAAATCATGCTTATGTTCGTTTCAACCCAAAAGCTAAACTTGTAATTATGCTCTGGTGCATGGAAGGTTATATTCATAATACGAGCTATGTCTATGATGACGTCATGATACACGTGATCACCTAGTTTATTAAAGCTCACCTTTCCGCCGCGGAAATCGCCACATATATGAGTTTAAATCGAATTTATCCAAGTGTATTTTTCTATATTATTTACTGACGTATTTTTTCCCCTTTAATTGTTCTAACAGTAACTGTGATATTCATAGCCACACTGTTGCTCTGGACACATGTTATGATGCTAGCAATACCGCTTTGGAAAGATCACCTAAAAAGGCAAGTTTATGGGAATGAGAAATTGTCTGCACGTTGATGGAACGATTATGTAAAGGACCTATACATACATGACAGAGAAATATGCATGCATTGTTTAGGAGAACATTGACACACCATGAAGGGGTGTTGTTTGTATTTCGAACGCAAAAAGACACGAAGTTAAGTAATGCGCTTCAAAAACAGACGTCATTTAACAAGATTTAACAAGATTTAACAAGATTGCCACCCAGAGAATCAACTCTAGATGGCAGGTGGACAAGGAAGCCCTTTGGCTTATCGAGAGTCCAACCTATCTAACTAAATGTACCCAGCCCTTCTAAGGTACATATCAATTTTATTTTTAAACATATTAACACTACTAGCACCTACACAATCAGCCGATAATCTGTTCCATTCATTTACTGTTTTTTGTGAAAATGAAAATGTTCTAATATCTAGTCTACTCTGCTTCTTTGCTAATGTAATTCCATGTCCTCTAGTCCTTCTCTCTTCCTTAACAAAGAAAAAAAATATTTCTGTCAATATTTTCATACCCATTCAATATTTTAAAAACTTCTATCTGATCTCCTCTCAATCTCCTGGTTTCTAGTGTTGTTAATCCACATTCTTTTAGACGCATTTCATAACTAATATTCCTGAGTTTTTGTATCATTTGGGTTGCTCTTCTGTGTACTCTTTCTAGTATATCAATATCCTTCTTGCGATATGGCCTACATGCCTGTATGCAGTATTCTAAATGAGGCCTAACTATTGTTTTGTACAGCGGTATTATATTGCCGTATTGGTCCGCGCCTGTGTGGCTGCACCTTTTGACGCTCTCCATAACTACAGCTGATTCTGCTACTTTTACCCAGTCTACAGCGCTCAAGTTTGCGAGATATCCAAGATGGCTGCCGAGGTGTGACGTGTGTTGATTTGGGGAGAATTTTTTTTGAAATAAGACACGCATTTTGTAAAGAGATCAGGCCGCAACATGCCTCCTAAACGAAGAGGAGGCAGCGCTTCCGACTCTACAGAGGTGGCGCCGAGGGATGATGCCATGCTGCTCAGGTTTGTTGAGCTTTTAAGCGAGGAGACAGTGGTGGAAAAGTTGCGCTGCATGTTCAGTCCCAGAGCCCTTACCGACAAGCTAGACTTATTGACGGAGACTATTGCCAAATTAAATGATCGCTTGGACAAGAAAGACATATATATTGCTGCTCTGGAGGCAAGACTGTCCTCGGTGGAGGATAGTCTTGACCAATTAGAGCAATATTCGCGTCGGTCAAATCTGCGATTCTTCGGAATTCCGGAATCAGACGGGGGAGAAGACACCACTGGCAAGTTGCTTTCCATTGTTAACGAAACAATGGGAGTCACACCTCCCATTGTGAGCGCCGACATTGTGACAAGCCATCGGCTCGGACGGCGTCTGCCAGGTGCAGACGCTCACGCACGCCCACGACCAGTGATCGTCAAATTTGCCACGACGCACGTGCGCGACGTGGTCATCCGTGCGAGACGCCGCTTGCGAGAAAGCGGCAGAGGGCCCACCCTGTACGTGAATGAAGATCTGACACGCCGCCGGGCGACTCTGGCAAAGAAGACTCGAGAACTGAAGAAAGAAAAAAAAATCACCGACTGTTGGACATTCAACGGAAAAGTCCTAGTAAAGACTATAGACGGAACCGTGAAAGAAATACGGGCCGACATTGACCTATCTGGGTACTGACCCAGCGAACTATTATTTGGGAGCTCCATGAGTTATAGCATACGTAATATATATTTTGTGACTTCTAAATGTGGTTCTGTTAACTGTGGTAACTTTTTATGCCTGTTCATAATTTTGTTTTCTTTTTTTACAGTGTATACAAATGTGTGGTTGTGTCTGAGTAATTAGTAAGCTGACTTAGACGGTGTTGACTGAGTTACCGGTATATTTAATTATTGCGCCTTTAATTATATGTAAGATATTTGGGTGGTTCTGTTAAACTGTCTACGTGGATGCAGTTTGTTTACAGTATTACCATTATATGTAGATGTACATTTATTTTTCTTCTTCTAAATGTGGTTCTATTAGCTGTGCGAACATTTTATGATAATTTCGTTTTATTTGACAGTGTAGACACATTGTGTGGTTATGTCAACTGCCAAAATTATTGAGTTTACTTAAACTGTGTAAACGGTGCTATTGGTACTGTTCAATTATATGAAATCTATTTGTGTGGTTCAGTAGACTGTTTATGTGGATGCAGTTTTGTTCACAATACTGCAATTATGTGTACATAATTTTGGTTGTTTCACTATACACAGACACATTTTGTTGACACGCGCTATTGTTTCATGCAGGCTGTTGTTTAAATAATCTCAACAGAGATGTTAATTTCACTATATCCTCCCTGTGAACATTTCATGATGTCATTCACTCCAAGCCTAATAAGCTTTTCATTTTTCTTTTTGTTATGTTTTTGTACTGAAAACTATGCGATGGTTGTCTCTATTCAATTACAAGTTTTAGTCGATAGCAATACTTTGCAAAGAACTGCTATGTGTTTCGAAGTGTACACATCAATTAACTGTTTGTATTATATGTATTGTATGTATTATATGTATTACGTCTATCAAAATATCTTCAAACATAGATGCATTTTTAATGACAGTATAATGAAATCATATCAATTCAAGGAAAATGACTTCCGATGAAGCTTTCCTCTCCTTTTCAGGAGGCATGCTAAACAACTGCTTAACAAATATATTACATATCAATGAAAATGAAACTGACATAAACGAACAACAACTAATTCATCGCTCATCATACCATGATCTCAATCAATTTAGTAAGTTAGCTAAGGAAAATAAAAATTCATTTAGTATTTTAAGTACAAATATACAGTCAATAAATGCAAAGTTTTCTGAACTTGAGGCATTCGTAGAATAACTTAATATGATAAACTTTAAATTTAGTGTAATATGTCTTCAAGAGACATGGATAGATGAAAGTGAGGACATATCACCATTTCATTTACAAGGCTATGACTGTATATCTCAAGGTAAAACATGTACCAGCAAAGGAGGGTTGATAATATATATAGATGACCAGTATAAATCAAAAGTAATATGTAATCTCAATACATACCAACAATGGGAAGGCCTGGTAGTAAAGGTGCAGAGTAATTTATCAAAGACTGTCACTATTGGAAATATATATCGATCGCCGAGAACGCGAAATGAAGACCTAAGCGCTTTTATAGATGAATTTACACCGATTATATCAAGTTTGGAAAAAAACTGTAATAATGATATCGTTATTGCTGGGGATTTCAATATTAACTTACTTAAACTAAATGAAAACGAAATGTTTAGTAGCTTTTTCGACATGCTGATCTCACATAGTTTTTACCCTCAAATAACCCTACCTACTATATTTACTAGAACAACCGGAACCCTGATAGATAATTTATTGTGTAGACTTCATGAATCAATACATACCGCAGGGATATTAACTAAGCGCTTTTCGGATCACCAACCATATTTTATGATTATGCATAATACTGTAAAATTGCAATCCCTGCCAAAATATGTAAAAATAAATACATTAAATGAGAATGCAATGATAAATGTCATGAATGAAATAAAATTAGGTAACATTTATGAAAAATTAAATACAAATCCAAATGCTGACCCAAATTTTAATTATGATATAATATATGAAGAAATTACACGTGCTAAAACTAAACATATGCCAAACAAATTAGTGAAATTTAATAGATACAAACATAAGAAATCTGCTTGGATCACACAGGGTATATTAACATCAATCAGATATCGAGACAAAATGTACAAACAATTAAAATTAACAAATCCCACCTCAGGCAATTACGAAACTATTAAAATTAATCTAAAAACCTATAACACCATATTAAAGAAAAACATTCGGGCGGCTAAACAAATTTACTTTGAATCTCGGTTTTCACTTTTTAGGAATGACATACGAAATACATGGAAAACCATAAATGAATGTTTCTCAAAAAAACATACAAACAACAGTTTCCCAACTTATTTTGAAGACAATGGCTATCAAATGTCAAACAAACAAAACATTGCTGATGCTTTTAATAACTATTTTACAAATATAGCTCAGACAATTGTAAATGATATAAAGTATGAAGGTACCAAAGATTTTACCTATTATCTAAATAGACAAATAAATTCAACTTTTAAAATACAAAATGTTGATGAAGAAGCTGTAAAGAAAAGAATACACAATCTACCCACAAAACATAGTTGTGGTTTCGACGGTATCTCCTCCAAATTGTTACAAATAATTGAACCTGTAATTTTAAGATCCTTGACTATGGTCATAAATCAGGTGCTAAGTACTGGAATATTTCCAGATAAACTCAAAATTGCCAAAGTAATTCCTATATTTAAAAAGGATGATCCCACATTATTTAAAAATTATAGACCAATTTCCCTGCTACCAACAATATCAAAAGTACTAGAGAATTTTTTTTTTACCCAGTTGTCTTCATACTTTAATGAAGCCAAGCTATTTTTCGATAACCAATATGGATTTAGGCCGAAACACAGCACTGAGTTTGCTGCGCTTGAATTAGTAGACAGAATAATAAATCACATGGACAAATACGAGGTACCAATTAACATATTTCTTGACTTGACAAAGGCCTTTGATACCATTGATCATAATATTTTATTACACAAATTAAGATTGTATGGCCTGGATGATTCGACAGTATTTTTGTTTGAAAGTTATTTAAGTAACCGACGACAGTATGTCGTTATTGATGAAATGAAATCAGAAATCCTTCCAATAAATATCGGTGTTCCACAAGGTTAAATCTTAGGACCTTTATTGTTTACTATTTATATTAATGATTTTCCAGAAGTCAGTAATATATTTAACTTCGTTATGTACGCAGATGATACAACACTCTCTAGTACATTAAACCAATTTATTGATAGCACACATCAAAACAAAAGTGTAGAATTTTTTATAAATTACGAACTCTGTAAAGTTATGGAATGGCTAAATATAAATAGATTGCCCTTAAATAAAGAAAAATCTAAATATATGATTTTTCATGTACCTAAAAAAGAGATTCAAACTCTTACTCTTAAAATCGATAATATAAACATCGAACAGGTGGATGAATTTAATTGTCTAGGATTAACTCTGGACACAAATCTTACTTGGAAAAAACACGTAAATAAAATAGCAAATAAATGTTCTAGGATTACGGGCGTTTTAAACAAACTAAAGCATGTACTACCACTAGACATTAAAAAACTTTTATATAATTCTCTAATCCTATCACATATTAATTATTGTATTACAGTTTGGGGATACAAAGGTAGCCGAATATTGAAAATCCAAAAAAAGGCAGTTCGAATAATAGCATTGAACAGGTACAATTAACATACTGAACCACTTTTTAAAACTCGAAATATTGAAAATAGATAATCTATTAAAAGTGCAAGAACTGAAAATTTTCTATAAATATAGGCACGGTATTTTGCCTGTTTATTTATTAAATTGGAATATTATACCCAATTACAATATACACAGTCATGATACTCGCAAAGCAACAAATATACACACATCTATGACAAGACATGAATTTGCCAAAAAATCCCTTAAACACAACTTGCCTCATACTATAAACGATACTCCAGAATTAGTTTTGGAAAAGATTATTACCCACAGTTTACAAGGGTTTGCGTATTACTTAAAAACATATATGTTGCAAAGATATCACTACGCATGTACAATATCTGATTGTTATGTATGTCAGATAAGTCTACAAAATCACTAGAACTCAAATATACATATAAATGAATAGATGCAAACACATGTTATATGTTCTTATGTATTTGTCAGTATTGTCATTTCATTGTTTCAATTTGTACACATGTCTTATAGATAGATTTATACATAACATAGAGACAAACATCGTATTGAATGAATACAAATATAATAATGTATAATAATCCGAGTGGCTCCTGTGATAGCGACTTTTTAGTCTTAGCAGGAGTCACTGACCCCAATTCCATATGTATTCTTAATTAATTATGGTGACATTTGTTCATGTGCGTATTATTGCTATTATTTAATGTAATTGTTTTGGGGTCAGAAATAAACATCTTGTTCTTGTTCTTGTATATGTGCTTTATGAATACACAAGGAGAACGCTGGTGTGAGTTATTTTATCAAGTGTTTGTGCCTTTCTACTATTTTATCTGACTTACATTTGTGATTGCACCTGTGTGACATTAACAATTTGGCGATCAGTCATGTGTTACCGTCCAGTGGACATTGTTTACACACCCACCTTGACCAGAGACCCCCTGTATCGGTTACGGCCCAGCGGTCACAGACACTGTAGACATAACAGTGCTGCCTGAAGAGCTGCTTGTGAAGCAGGGGTGGCACTCCACCGGCCCACCCATCGAGGTTGTCGTGGGGGTGCACGTAAACAACGACCGATACGTGTAATTGTATCTTCACGACCAACAGCACCTGCTAAGCCCGTACCTAAAGTACGTCACTTAACGAGTATATGTAGTAAACAGTATACATGTGGCGTTCCACTGACAGTGTGTTGTCTGAATGCTCAGTCAGTTCGAAATAAGGCTACATCGCTGGCTGACCTGGTCATTTCCAGGAACATTGACATATTAGCGTTGACAGAAACCTGGCTTGGGGTCGACACTGACAATTACGTGATAAAAGAACTTGTGCCATCTGGCTACACATTTCTACATACTCCTCGCTACAAGTTTGACGCACCGTTAAGCCCTGCCCTAAACCGCGGCGGTGGCGTGGGTCTAATGTACAAGTCCGGCATGAAAGTTGAGAGTGTGAGGTCAAGTTTTAACTTCACCCACTTCGAACATGCTGACTATTATATTACAACACGTGACGCCAAATTCAGATTGGGAGTGATATATCGTCCTCCACCGTCTAAACGGAATGGCTTCACAAAGAATATTTTCTTTGAGCAATGGTCAACATACTTGGACACCGTGATGCTGGACCCACATGACATCGTGATTACCGGTGATGTGAATTTCCATCTTGACATTGTATCAGAACATGATGCACGGCGTTTCTCGGAGATGCTCTCTGACCGGGACATGCGCCAGTTAGTCACAGATGCCACGCACAATAAAGGTCACCTCCTGGATGTTGTTATCGTTCGAAACAACACTGCAATGATTCCTTCACGACCGAGTGTTTACGACCCGTGCTTATGTGACACGCATGGGAATATATCCGGTGACCACAAGGCCATCATGTTTTGTGTAAATGCTGCAAAGCCTGCACGAATGCGTAAAGAGGTAGTTTTTCGGCGTTTGCATCATATCTGTCTTCAGGAGTTTAAACGTGACATTGTCTCTTTGCATGACGAGATAAACTGTGCTGTGTCTGTTGGTGACATGGTTGCCGCATACAATGATGGGTTACGTCGCCTTGTTGACAACCATGCCCCGCAGCGGACGATGACCATAACATTGCGACCGGATTGTCCGTGGTACACTGATGAGCTCCGGGACGAGAAACAGCGTCGACGGCGAGCTGAGCGCAAGTGGCTGCAAACCCGTCTTGAGGTACATCGGCAGGCGTATCGTGCTCAATGCGTAGTATTCAACAACATGCTGGTTAATGCGAAGAAAAACTACTATACGACAAAGATTGCCAACTGCAAGAATGACCAAAAACAACTATTTCGCATTACAAAGAACCTCATGGGAAATGGTTGTGTAACAGCAATGCCATCGCATGTGTGTCCGGCTGTTATGGCGCAGCGATTTGGTGATCACTTCATTGAGAAAGGGTGTAATATCCGGGATGACAATGTCGACTGTGGGGAAGATCATCCAGACATTATGTTGGCAGCTATGAACAACGACGTTGCATTCGGTGGTGTCCCACTAGTCTGCTTTGAGACTGTCAGTGAATTGGACGTTGGGCGATTAGTTACATCCGTTCCGGTTAAGTCGTGTGAATTAGATCCAATACCGACGTGGCTTCTAAAGCGGTGTTCTGTTGAGTTAGTTCCAGTAATCACTGTTATGATAAATGCGTCTCTTACATCATCGCATGTCCCTGCTGACTTCAAGCATGCAATCGTTAAACCGCTCCTGAAAAAACCTACGTTGGACAAAGAAATTTTGAACAACTACCGACCTGTGTCGAACTTGCCATTTATATCAAAATTGGTTGAAAGAGTCGTCGCAAAACAACTTAATATGCACATTGATGAACACGCACTGCACGACCCTTTTCAGTCGGCATACCGCCGTGGCCACTCCACTGAAACAGCGTTACTCCGTGTCAAGAATGACATTGCCGAGACACTGGACAAGAAATGTACAACAATTCTTGTAATGCTTGATTTGTCGGCCGCGTTCGATTCAGTCGTGCATGAATTGTTGATGACTCGACTTGAACAGTCATTCGGCATCACCGATGAGGCGCTTGCATGGCTGAGATCCTATATTAGCGAGAGGAATCAGAAGGTGGTAGTGGGAAGTGCCGAGTCGGGTGGTTCAGTCGTGACGCGTGGCGTTCCACAAGAGTCAGTGCTAGGGCCTCGCCTATATTGTATCTACACAACGCCGATTGGAGAGATTATTACTAGACATGGCATGAACCATCACTGTTATGCTGACGACCTTCAAATATACCTGGCTGTTGATCGAGACGAATCGATTGTGACGGCACTTGCTAAGGTAGCACTGTGTGTAGCTGAAGTCGCTGCCTGGCTGACAAATAACAACTTAAAACTGAACATGGAGAAATCCGAGGTGATAATGTTTTCCTCGGCGAAGAAACGCGACCGCCTGCCTGCTGATTTGTATATAACAGTAGCCGGCCATAACATTCAACCTACATCATGCGCGCGCAATTTGGGTGTGATATTTGACTGTAACCTGAGGATGGAGCAGCAGATCGCTAACATTGTGAAGGTGTGTTACTATCAGATAAGAAACATTGGGCGAATTCGCCCACATCTGACAAATGAATCGTGTAAGACACTTGTTCATGCACTAATAACATCCCGGTTAGACTATTGCAACTCTCTCCTCTATGGTCTACCAAACAACACCATGCAGCGACTGCAAAGGGTGCAGAATTGTGCAGATCGCATAATTGCGCGTACGAAGAAATACGATCACATTACACCCGTGCTGCAGCGACTACATTGGCTACCAGTTCATCTGAGACCAACCTACAAGGTGCTGCTATTGACCTATTGTGCTCTAAATGGGGTAGCGCCCGACTACCTGAGTGAATTGTTCAACTACAGACACGTAAACAGAACTCTACGATCTGCCTCGCAGCCGCCCCTTTTGTCCATACCAGCCTCACAGACTGTCACCCACGGTGATCACCGTTTCGCCGTCTGCTCGGCAGTTCTGTGGAACAATTTGCCGTCTTTGATCAGGACTGCCACAACAGTAAACAGTTTTAAGACACTTCTAAAAACTCATTTATTTAGGCAAGCTTTTTTGTAATTTAACTTTTTGTGTTATAATTGATCATGTTTAAATCAATTACTGTATTTAAAATAATTTTACTTTATTTATGTATTTTAATTTTATATATATCTATATATTTTTTATTCTGTTCGTATTTGTCAAATGCTATCTTCATGCTTTTAGATACTGTATTTTAGGTATTTTACACATTTTATACTTTACACATTTATTTTTAGGTATGTTTGTAAAGCGCCTGAAAGCAATTTTAATTGATCGGGCGCTATATAAGTATTGTATTATTATTATTATTATTATTAGTTATTTTTCCTTGCACACTATATTTCGCCTAATTAATCCAAGAATTTGGTTACCCTTTGCTGCTGCAATTGCACACTGTTCTGATACCTTCATATCAGCACTAATAGTTAACCCTAAGTCCTTTTCCTTTACGGTAGTATTTAGTACAGTATCACCCATTGTATATTGTGCATCTTCATTTCCATGTCCTGTGTGGAGGCACTTACACTTCCCCTAATTAAACAGCATTTGCCACTTATCAGACCATTCGCTCAACTTATTTAGAACATCTTGTAATTGCTGTCTATCTGCATCACTTTCAATTTTTCTAAACACTTTTGTATCGTCCGCAAACTTCAACACCTTGCTTGTTATATCATCATCCAAATCATTGATATATATTAAGAACAAAATAGGTCCCAATACTGATCCCTGCGGTACTCCACTCAAAACCGATTTCCTGTTTGAAACCTCCCCATCAACTACCACTCTTTGTCTTCTATCAATGAGCCATTTTTCTATCCAGTTAATCATACCATTGCCTATGCCATGGGCCTTTAGTTTAAGTAGTAATCTTTGATGTGACACTTTGTCAAAGGCTTTTTTTAAATCTAAATATATTATATCTACTGGTGATCCCTCGTCTACCCACTTTGTGACATCTTCCAAAAAACATAAGGTATTTGTTAAGCATGACCTCGCTTTTAGAAACCCATGTTGAGATGGGTTAATCAAGTTATTTTTAACAAGAAAATCAACCAAGTGATCTTTAATTAGTCTTTCTAATAGTTTGCAAACCACCGATGTTAAACTAACTGGTCTATAGTTCTCTGACTTGCTTCTTGATCCTTTTTTAAATAATGGTATGATGTTTGCTTCTTTCCATTCTAATGGAACTACTCCTTCCTCTATTGACAAATTGAACACTGTTGCAAGTGGTATGCTGATTTGTTCTACAATTTCCAGTAGTAATTTGGGAGGAATCCCATCCACTCCAGGTGACTTATTTTCCTTCATATCCCTTATTTTCTTAGCTACCATTTTTGGTGTTACAATTAGTTGTCCTAAATAGTCTGACTCTCTGCCTTCAAATTTAGTCTCTGGTACTGGTAATGCACTAGTATCTTCCCTGGTGAACACCGAACTAAAGTATTCATTTAGGTTTTCTGCCATTAAGAATCCCTCTATTATTATGTTTCCATCACTACCTTCTAGAGAGGTCCTACCTTATCATGAACTTTCTGTTTACTTCGAACATACGCATAAAACCCCTTGCTGTCATGTTTATATTAAAAGCTACTTTTTGTTCGTAGCTTCTCTTTGAATTTATAATTTCAGCTGTAGCGTGGTTAAGTGCTTATTTATAAATGGCATAGTCTTCTTCACTTCCATTATGTCTATATGTCTTCCACATCGTTTGCTTGTATTTGATTTTTCTATACTTCTTTTGATAAGTGTTTCTTTTTTTACCGTTTCCCCTGTTTTTTCAAGGGGACAAATTGTTCGACAATGCAGTCAATTTCCCTCTTTAAGATATTCCAACATTATGTTGCTGTCTTATTCTCCAGTGTGTTATTCCAGTCTATCTTTGCTAAATCTAACATAACGCTATGTATTGTTTCTTTATCACGACCCACATCGCCGAACCTGACTAATGCGTCATGTGTATTCAAAAAGCTGGATATTGGACGCCGTGTCACCTGTACACTCGAGGGCACAAAGGTCGTGCCTCTGTCGTATCTTTGACGCTGCACGCGTGATTGGCAAACACAATGGGGCGACGCAGGGTGAAGATCGCTGAAAACGTGTTTAGCCCCGCGCGTGAGGGTTCAGTTGGGCGGAGTCGCAAACATGCCAAGTTGGTGCGACGTTCGTGTTGCGATATGCGATACTTCATTTGATACTGCCGCTAATAATGGTTATCTGATTGTTTGTCTAACTTAGGTAACTGTTTTTTTTCTTTTTAGACGCGATGGCTTTGAATGTGCGAAATCATTGCAATCAGCAAGTCACTTATATATTAGATGTATGAGTCCATAAGTTAGGTTATCGTTCCGCAATTACACGACGTTGACCTGGCGACATTCGCTGGTCGTGATGACGAATATCGTTTACAGATAAGACATTACTGTAATTGTTACACGCGGCCGGTGCTTGGGTTATCCTCGCATGTATTCCCTAAATATGCCATTGACCAAGAAACCTGATGTGAATAGTTGGCACTTGCCACTGTCTCACTGTTTAGGTGAACTCGTATTTGACCTTGCACCTATGAAAGGGTGCAGTGGAATCGCAATAAAACTCGACCGTATTCTACACCATTTTGTGATCTAGCTGCTGCCACCGGATGGCTCTTGTCACTGCCGCAGACTTTGTTAGCTGCCACGAATTTGACATTGCATAACTCCTAACTATTTCACTAAAGCTGCCAACAGTTTACCATCATATATCTCAACGCCCCTTCCAAATATTTGTTTTGGTGTGTTATACAATAGTTCCGAATATATTAAAGTTATATAAAACGTACGCTTACACAATAATACTGTGACGAAATATGCAATCAGTCCTGCGAATAAAAACAATTATTTTCCCTGGAAATGCATACATAAATAAGCACCATTATACAGTGTATTAAAATAATTACAATTTATTAATTAAATTAATAAATTCGACAGATTAAAAATATGTATAAGTGGACCTCGTTATTTACCATTATTGTGATTCACAGTTGTTCTACTAGTTCAATAGCTGGACATTCCGCCTAGGTCTAACACCATATTGATTGTTGAACGGGGATATAGCTTCAATAAAGTTCTACGATGACTACATAACTTATAATATTCTGTACATTTGATTTTGCTGGAAGCAAATTGGGTAATATTTGGTTTCATAATTGTTAATCATTTAAATACTGGATATGCTTTGGCAATTTTGAATTTAGTCTGAAAATCCCAGCATTTAGCACTTGATATATTACCGAAATAAATTACTTAATTATGGCAGAAACATTTGTAAAGCAATATTTTTCAGAATTTCCGTGGAACAAACAACTATATTTTGCGGGTAACGTGTGCATTAGTTTATTTACTATTTTTTATTTACATTTTCTATTTTAAAAGCCGATATATTTTTTGACATCATATTTAAAAATAATATATAAAATAAACGACCTTGATTTTTTATGTAATACTCTAAGCTGTGTTTCTGAAACAGTTTTACCGATCATTTGTGGGGTTTTTTCTTTGCTATCTTTACAGTGTCCTGTTTTCCAAACACAGATGGTTCGCTTAGTTAATATATTTCAAGTACGTAGATTGGTTTATAAAGTCTACAGAATAAATGATATCTTAGAGTTCTAGTTGTAATGAATCTAATGCGGATAGTTATTTGAGTGTCAAAACGGTGTTACGTTCTGATGTTACAGTATGACTGTAACTATTGACTATCAACCTTACTTTGCTGCTCCATGTTTTAGAAATAACAGAAATTTACATTGGCACTTGTTTTGAAGAGTGTTATTAATACGGAAGTTCCCAAATTACTTAAATTCATACGATTGACCGATACACAAAGTATGACCTATAAAATAGACCTAAACTGTATAGTAGTTAAATAAACCCACACGTACAAAAAGAAACAACATTGGTTATGTCATTACATTAAGGTGAAAGTGTGCTATCGTAGTTCTAATAAACTCCATATTAAAATAGTTCAATCATTGAACATTGTAAACACCGATCATTTGGTACGAAATTCAAAGAACGTAAAATGTTAATATTGCGTACACAACCCTACATGAAATTTTCATTGAAAGCACTGGACTGAAGTGCAAGGACACATCTCAAGTTACACATCGGCAGCTATTGTGTTGTTGTTACGACTCAAATAGGTGAGACTGACTAATGTGCCAGGTTTATTGAAAGAGCATGTCAATGGAGTGCACTTGTTTGAAGGCAGTGACGTGTGTTTAAGTCCCTTATCGCAGTATGCGCACTTGCTCGAATCCATGAGTTTGAAAACCAATTACACCGTCCCTTCGCCAGGACTGAAAACGCGATGAATTACTCATAAATGTAATACTACTCAACCCGATTCCTCTTAAATAAATATAATGCACTCAACCCGTTAATATATATTAATGTGTGTGTATATATATATATATATATATATATATATATATATATATATATATATATATATTTACACAAAACCATCGGTTGGGCGACAATCTGTCGTCGTTTGGGCGACAAGTGTCGCCCTAACCCTGATATGTGGTGTCGCCCTAATACTTTTGGTCCTGCGTTACTAAAGCTTTCACTACAAAACAGTTTCAAGTTACTAATGTGCAAGAGCACGCATTCCTAAGCTTGTATTAATAAATTTTATTTCTGAAAGTACTCAAATTTAATTATTATAAAGATTTTAAAAATTGGAGTGGATATGTTTGTTTTGATAAATGTATCGGTTAGGCGACCCGGCTTATTGTTTAAATAAAACAAGAAATCTTATGTATGTTATATGTGTCTTTAGCAGGGATGTTCTACAATACAACATATTATCACATAGATGAACTTATCTTGTGATATACAAACAATTTTTGTGTTATTTCATCAAAACAGTAGAGCAAACGTATTTTTTGGTTCGCTGAGGTTGTCATGCGCACTAGCTACAAATTATGGTCCGCCCACTCGGTAAGGTCAAGGACGGCCTGCAAATGTTTCTTTGGAACTATTAGTTTAAGATCTAAAATTACAGATTCTATCTCAGTTAACTTCGAGCCACGGGCACACCGCAAAATTATCTGCTTACAGCAGTGCCTGGTATGGATATGGAAGTCGATACGGATAATGAAGTCGCCTCGTTGATAAATTTGACGACTGGCTCATGTCGATGACGATGGCATGGCCATGGCCAGGGGGCATGGGCGTACTCAACATAAACGGCGAAGCCGAAGGACGCATTGCAAATCATACACATGTGATGTGTTCTAATAGTATTAATTTATCAATTGTTCATCAATTTAAAGTGTGAATATGTCACTTATGTATTCGGTTGATTATTCCATGTACCTTTTAAAGTGTTATTGTAAATAATGTCCATGACAAGGTGGCCAAGTGAGGGCGTGTTTGTTTATATGTCAAATTTATGTTGATTATCGACTTAACTGGCCTAAATTATTACGGCCTTTTAAAATCGTGTTTTAACCTTATATCGATGTGTATGTGTTCGCAATGTGATTCTACATCACTTCCGGTACAAAGAAGTCAGATTAAACTATTTTCATTTGTGTTTTAGAACAATTTAAACAGCACCAGAAGCGCGGAGCCGGAGGCGATTTCTTTCGACTCGGCGTGTTTAAATTGTTCTAAAACACAAATTAAAATAGTTTAATCTAACTTCTTTGTACTAGAAGTGATGTAGAATCGCATTGCGAATACATACACATCAACATAAGGTGAATAAACGGTTTTAAAACTTAAAAGGCCGTAATAATTTAGGCCAGTATCGGACTATTGAGTTAAGTATAAGATTACCGTTACCGTTATAGTACCCCGAAAATTAGTGCTACTGGGCAGTGCCTTTCTTTTCATGACAAATCTAGACATTATGATTATTAATTTGTATGTGATAAAATAAATAGTGTCTCATTAGCAGAATTAGTATTGGGGTATTACTACAGTTAATCCCCCTGTTGTGGTTCACAATAATAATAATAGGTGGTGATATTTAAAAATAATAATATTATTTTATCCTGGTCCTGGAGCAAGCAAATCAATGTCAATGTCAATGTCAATGTCAATGTCAATGTCAATGTCAATGTCAATGTCAATGTCAATGTCAATGTCAATGTCAATGTCAATGACAATGACAATGACAATGACAATGACAATGACAATGACAATGACAATGACAATGTCAATGTCAATGTCAATGACAATGGGTGATAGTTGGTATTTTCTTTCAGAATTGTCACTACAAACTATCCAAAATGAAAATTAATGGTGTTTAAGCTGTTAGTAGTTTAACAGTGTCCCATGTGCAATATTTTGAAAATATTTCAGTTACTATTAAGATCTATGATTAAAACAATATAGGTTCATTCCATGCCAAATCAACCAATATCCAGAAATCTTCCCAGGTTACCATCTCGAGTTTTAATGAAATTTCACACATGGTTATGTATAATATATACATAATATAATTATATAGCTATCTAAATGATCGCTAAACGCAAACTGTTAGAGTTAAATTATAATTAGTTATACACTTATGGTTCATTGAGTACAGAGTCTGTTACACCTTTTCTTTGGCTTTGCAATCGCGACCGCAGTAATATTTGTTTTTACGATTTTGGAATGCTAATATATTTCTTAATGTGTATGTTAATTTTTTGGATTCTGATTTTTGTGTGCATTTATATGATAGTTTCAGAGTTACAAACACTCAAAAATGGGCGTTTGTTCACTTCAGAATAGCATTATTCATGTTTTGGGGTACAGCTACAACTGTCATCATCTACGACTACTATAAACATTCATCACATACCGTATAAATTACCTGTTTTGAAGTATATACCTCTCTAAAAGAAACCTCATCAGAATAAGCACATGTGGCTGAATACACATGTGGCTGAGGTCCAAATATGACAAAGAAAATAATTGTTTTTAAAAGAATGCCCTCATACCAAAGGTGGTTTGGCCATGTGGGCATTTATCCAGCAATATGAGCTTTTAATATGATTAACATACGTATACTGTGGTAATATATATCTTTGCCAAGTTTTAACTTGTCTCATATCATTCAACTTCTACAAATTCCGAGTTTTTGTAATAAATCTTTGTCATGATTTTGGAATGCAGATAACTTTATTAATTTTGAAGTTACTATTCTACAATATGCAACGTAACATAACTCCTGTATGGGAAACTGGATTCTGAACTTATTTGGTTTTGTTTATGTGATAATTTCAGAGTCACAAGCACCCAAAGTTGGGCGTTTGTTCACTCCAGAATTATATTTGTCATGTTTTGGGGTACGGATACAATCTGATCATTCATCACATACTATATATATATTACCTGGTTTGAAATTTATACCTATATGTCCTTCTCTAAAAGAAAGCTTTTCAGATTAAGCATACTATTCACGTGTGGCTGTGATCCAAATATGACAAGAATACATAAATTGCTAACAAAATGTCCTGATGCCAGAGGTGATTTGGCCATGTGGGCAATTAGCTAAAACATGATCTTTAATATGATTAATATACGTGCATATTTGCGAAGTTTTAACTTGTGATCTGAAATCATTCAATTTCAAATAATGATGTGTTGATGATATTCCCTGTTCGGCACCCGAAAACATGTTAGGCAACTATTAATTAAGCACAAATCTATATTTTCCAGTGAAGGTAGTTATTTTATTCATAAATTGCTAAATAACTATATTTTAATCAAAAGTATTATTACATAACATGGAATGTATAAATATTCAAACAATTCTCACAAAACAATGAGAGGTATCACTGTGATTGATTCCTATAACACTCGGTGGCTTGGTTGTCTGTATGGCTTTGCTTGGGGGAAATGTCCACATAAAACAGCCTCTGTGATAAAATAAATATCTGCAAATTCAGTTTTGTAGCAGGGAGTGATTGAAATATGATCTACTGTCAATCATTTACATTGACATCTGAGCCTATTTTATTGAAGAAAGTGCTGTTGACATAAATAAAAACAATATAAATTTATCAAAATATTACAATGTCTATGCATTTAAATCTGACTCTAATTGCTAGGTCCAACTTTGATCTATGTCAAGCCCACGTAGTAGTGGCATTATTGCTTAAGACTAATTTATCATAATGGCAACTATTGCATCATCATTCTAAGTCTAATGTAATGTGAACGTTAATGTGAATACTAAGCTTGTTAGTGTTGGTGATCATTCCTTCAATGTGATTGGACCTCAATAATGGAATTCACTGTCAATTCATATAAAGTGTGGTGGGAGCCTATCAATGTTCAAACAGACTCTAAAGATGTACATGTTCAAAGCAGAATATTGCAACATTTTCTTTTCTTTCAGCCTTTACTATACTTTAACTCCTACGTGTTATCTACCCATTATTGTGTATATATGTAAATAGTGCTTAAATACATTTTATTCATTTTATTTATTGAAGTGATTAAAATGATTTGATTGTTTTCATAACTATTATATAAGATTTTGGTTTTCTATTTATTGTGCTTATATATGTGCTATATAATGTTTAGGTTATTAGTCTTGTACTGCCCTTTGAGGGTATTATTGGAAATTGCGCTTTATAAAATTAACACAATTTAAGCAATTTGCAAATAAAATAATAACTTTTTCTGGAAAATACTTATTTTTTATTGATAGAGTTGGTTAGCTTGTTCCCTAGCACTATAAACACAACATTATTTAAAATTGAACGAATTGAGACAAGTTAATACTTGGCAAATATACTGGTAATACATGTTTGCTAATCCTAGGAAAGGATAAGAAACTAGGTAGTTGCCCACATGGCCAAATCACCTTTGGGAATAGTGCATTTTGTAACATTTTATATTTTATTATCATATTTGGACCACAGCCACACTTAAATATTATATTTGATTATGATAACCTTTCTTTTGAAGAAGCAAGCACCTGCAGGTATACCAGGTATAACATTTAGTATATGTATGTGACGAAAATCAAGTTGTAATAAAACCCAAAACTTGAAAAATATAATTCCTGATTGAATAAATGCCCAAATAGTTATGTCTATGACTCTAAAATATTACATAAATAGGAACAATAAATTCCGAATCCAGGTCTCCATATGGAAACTAGATTATGTAGCAAATTTAATACAATAACTTAAAAATTAGGAAAGTTATTAGCATTCCAAATTCATAACAAATATTTACTGCAGATGTGAAGTGTGAAAACAGGGGAATCAATACAACATTATCTGAAGTTGAATGAACTGAGACCACACGTTGAAACTTTGCACATTACAGGTTTATATATATGATTATGTTAAGCGTATAATATCCAAATCACAAATCACCTTTGACATAAGGGCATTTTTTAAAGAACAAGAACAACAAGATTTAAAAAAATAATGTTATTGTCTTGTCATATTTGGATTCCAGCACACGTTAATAGTAAGCTTGAATCTGATAAAACAGATATAACTGGTCCGCTATTCACTCAACCATAACTTTATAGCTAATTGGAATTTGGCACTGTAAGTGTGCATGTAGTCATCATTTATACGGGTGCACATGTGAGTGAAATTTCACCTCTGGTTGAGTTGGTGCAGTAGCCAGTCCTCAGGCTCAGGACTTCTCAAGCCACATTACTTTCCTGGCAGATACCGGTACTTCCAATTGGACACCATATCCATTTTTAGGAAGCTTTCAGTCATGCTACAGTTAATGTACAAAAACTGTTCATACAAAAATATCCACTAATGTTTATAATCAGGTATTAAATAATTAACACTGCAGCACAGTATTTGACCCAGTTTCTCTAAGTCCGATGCTTTTGACAGAAATCTAACCCAATGGTCCAGGGCTGCAATACTACTAATACTACGAAGCTGTCATAGTCTATGCTCAGAATCTCAAAAACAATCAGTGGTACCTAGATGTAAGAAGCTGTTATCCATATCAGGGTTTATCTCTATATTTTACTAGTCACACTCTGTTCAGATGACACTTTCTATTGGAATTATACTGCATAGCGAGCTATTTTATTAAAACTAAAGTGTTTTTTAACGTGTGTCAACACACACATAATCAGCTATATATCTACTCATTACAGGGCTATACGATTACATTTGGTGTTATCATGTATGTGCGACACTATGCGTGCATGGGTGTGCATGTTTGCGTGAGTGCATACATGCATGTATGTGTGTGAGCACCAGCTGCATGTATGCAGCAAATTCTAAATTAATACAACTGATAGAACTGAAATGAAAGTACAAAATATATAAACATTTTAGCTTCATCCGGGGACTGAAATGTCAACTTTTTGATTAAAATTAGATTGCCACCTAGACAATCCTGTCTAGATGGCAGGTGAACAAAGAAGCTCATTTGTTAATCAGCAGTCCAGCTTACTTATCCAAGTGTAACGCTCGTTTTCTGAAGTTTATGTTGATTCTATTTTTAAACTAAACATTCATGCTACTAGCAGGGATCCAATATAAAATAGTTATATGATCCTAAATGTTATCAAATACAGCTCTAACTTAATAAGTATGGCAGTGTCGCCAATAACAAATTTGTTTCTCGCATATTGAATTAGTCAGCAAATTAATTGGCCAGAAATTTGTATACTACTGTGACACTGAAGAGGAAATCCTTTCAAACATTACATGATCTTGGACATCCTCTAAATGCAGCTTTTCAAAAACTTCCACCAGGTAGACACATGAAAGTGCCATTATAGGAAGGACAAATCAGTTTAAGAAATTGTTCCTTCCCTGTGCCATTGTAGTTATAAATGCTAGTCTTAATTAAGTAAACTTTAAAAAAAAACATTGTCTAATATTGTTTGATTAATTTACTATTATTTTACTGCTCTTTATGATGTGTTTTATTACATTTCACTTCTGCCATGTTGTCTGATGTGTGGCTTTATTAAATAAATTATATTTATTTATTTTATTAAAAAAAACATTGTTACTGCTATTTATGATATACTTCACATATACGTGTACATTCACTATACACTAAAATCCCAAAAGGAAGTGCCATCTGAACAGGTTGTGACCAGAAAAATATGGAGATAAACCTGACATGGAGATCAGCTACTAACATTAAGTATTACTGATTTGTTTTTGAAATTCTGGGTATAGACTATGACAGTTTGTTAGTTTTGCAGGGACCATTGTGGTGATTCATAGATTTAGATTGTTATATAAAGCATCGGACTTAAAGAATCTGCGTCAAATCCTGTGCTGCAATGTTAAGTATTTGACAGTGCCAGTACCTGGCTATGGACACTGGTGGATATTTATGTGTGAACAGTCTTCATGCATTAATTGCAGCATGACTGGATGCCTCAATATGGTGTTTAATTGGATATGTCTGCCAGGAAAGTAAAGTGATTTGAGGTGTCCTGAGCCTGAGGACTGGCATAAAACTGACTCTATATGCATTTGTTGCTCAAACAAATGTAGCGCATTCTGCAATTCAACAAACGTTCTAACAGATTCGCCCACCCCAAAACAACGTTATCTGACACCAGCAACGACGGCTTGTGCATTCCCATGCTGTAAAGCCTGTAATGCACATGCATCGAAAAACTATCGGTGCAATAGTCCCATAACTACTGTACCGACTTTAGGTGAATTATACAGTTCGTATTATATATAATATATATCCATGGCATAGAATAGAAGGGCACAGTCTAAAGATAATCAACCGAATACATAGCTGATACATCCACACAATAAATAAATACATACTAGATTAATCATTGATAAATAGAACACATTTGCAATGCGCTCTCGACGTTTTTATTGAGTACGTCCATAGCCATGCCATCGCCATATGCCGGTCGTCAATTTTGTCAACAAACGGATTTAATTATTCGTTCCAACTTCCATATGCATACCAGACCCAGCTGTAAGCGGAACATTTTTCCTTCCGAAAAAGGGGAAATGCACATAGTGTTACATAGTATTTAGTAATATATAATTACACAATATGCCTAATATTCAATTTAAATTATTTGCACTATTGCCCGTAGTATTGGCATCGTGTCACAGTTGCCGTAAGTCATAACTTCACTCTTCAGTCTTTAGTCAGTTTACACCACATTGAAACATATACCACATTTAACAAGTCATTTGTGAATATTAGTATCGTGACTGTTTCGAGAATAGCACTTTTAAGCACTCGTAACCTGCGATGCTTGATACAAAAACAGTGGCGCTAATAAGTTCCAAAGTCCATCGAAAAAACGGGACCGCACAGCAGATTGAAACACACGAGTTGGCGTGTGCTATAAATAGCCCCATCCACAATTAAATTGTCATTAAGCGCCAGCGGTCTAGAGGGTGTGTAGTAATGAATATGCCGCTCTTTGACTGCAAATCTGACGATTGTGCTGGCGGTTATATTTACTATAACATATCCAAAAGGCATAATATGCCCTATGTTGTAGCGTCTCTGTTAACTGGGAAGAAACACAGGAAATTACGATTTTGCATAATATATTAATTATGTATTTATGCCGATTATGGTGCAGAAACATAAAAAAATGCATGCCATTGTTTGGCATAGACAATATATGGCCTTTTATTACAGGCTAACCAGGGGCAGGAGCCGGTGAGTCATGGACTATCTTAATTTGATTGGCTTCCCAATCCCAACCTTTAAGTAACTGTCCGTGATATATTATGTCAAGCAAGCTTATTCATCGTCAAATTTAATTTCCCATTTGACTTGATTTGTATGATTCGTGTTTTTCATCTGAAACTTGAAAGGACTGTTTCTGTGACATCCACTGGCAATATGTCTGGCTGTCACTGTCATGTTATATTTTATGTAAGCTACTTTAGCCCATTTTTAAGCTTGAGATATATTGTAACGCAATTTCGTAATTATAGCAACCAAACTAGTTTAATTTTTAATTACAAGTACAGTTATTTTTAAGTTTTAAAAGGGCATGCTGCAAGCCCGCACGTATAATGTGCTTACTTACACACAATTGTTTACGTTAACCTTACGGTGTGCTAAGAGAGTCGAATTTGAAGTTTATCTAACCATGGGTACATTATTTGCAAAAAGACTGCGTCAGTCCGTGAGAGGTATGCTGCGTGATGTGCAAAACAGATCCAGACAGTTAATTATTTGTTATTGTTAGGAAATACAAATTTAGGAGGAACCTTTCTAACCGGATTTTGAAAAGGGGATACAATTTTGCAATGCAAGCATTATAATTTGACCAGTTCGATGGAAAACCTAATAAGTATATATTTTTTCCTTACTATCACAACAGATCTCTACAAACAAAAAGAAACAGAAAGTGTTGCTGCACACATAGTTTTATAAGTGACAGAAGAAATGTGGATAGTCTGTTACATCATCCTTAATATTAAAAAACAGGCAATAACGTATGTTCTACTTATCACTGTGATGCATGCTCAATGTTACGTTACACCACTACAACGGGGAAATGTTGGGAAAGAAAATGTTCACTTTAAATTGCAACAGAAGCAGTTGCTGCAGCAAGAATAAAAAAAAATAAAGGATGAACGAATGTTTGCTGTGGGTCGTATCATGGTGTTGTGCTATATCCTGTAAGATTCATTTCGCACGCGGCGAAAAAAATTAAAGTTCTGTTTATTTTTTACCAAAACCTTTCACTTGACTTGTATAGAGCAGTCGGACGCGCATAAAGTCCCACTTATCTACGGGACATAGCGCCTCGAAACATCGGGTAAACGGCGTGAGTAACAGTGATTCAACTTAATACGCTAAATGCCCCCATCGGTAGTAACAATGACTCGATTAATACGCCAGATGCCTCGGTGGCGCGGATAAATAGCGGAATAACTATGACTAACTTCGTCTAACGTCTAACTTTCGAACGCCTGCCAAAGCCCGCCGATCGTAGCGACGACCAGCGTGGCGACATGCGACACGCGAGCAGGCGTTAGTAGTATTGTTAGGTTTTTTTGAAGCCCCTATATTTGTGGAGTAGTTCCGCAGCGAAAAAGAACGTTGTGATTGGTTATAAATATGGACTCGCGCACGCGCGGAGGTATACTTCCGGAGCTATTTATATAACGAAGGCGCTGATTGGTTGTAGGACGTCACCGCGCGTGCGTAGAGTGTACTTCCGCGTAAACCTCAGTTGTCGCCCACGGCGCGGTGACATAAGCTCCATCTATCGAATACGCTGCACGTTAGTGAAGGAGCGCCCTCTCGTGAACGGGTCGATATCCTAACCTAATACGGATATCGGCGCGATATCGGCCTCGAGTTAGAACGCTCGCGGTTTCCCGACGTCACGCCACGTCACGCGGGAAAAGCGCGTACTCGCAATTTTCGTTCGGCGCCTTAAACGGCGATGCCCGATTTAGATCGCTTCCCGACGTCACGCGGGAAAAACCGCCCCCACGGCGCGGTGACATAAACTCCATCTATCGAATACGCTGCACGTTAGTGAAGGAGCGCCCTCTCGTGAACGGGTCGATATCCAACCTAATACGGATATCGGCGCGATATCGGCCTCGAGTTGGAACGCTCGCGTTTTCCCGACGTCACGCCACGTCACGCGGGAAAAGCGCGTACTCGTAATTTTCGTTCGGCGCCTTAAACGGCGATGTCCGATTTAGATCGCTTCCCGACGTCACGCGGGAAAAACCGCGTACTTGTGTGCGCGTGCGCGTGCGTTGTTCGTGAACGAGCCAATATCCTATCCTAATCTAATAAGGTTCTCGTCGGTAGTGAATTATATCGTTCGCGACGTCTCGACGTCGCGCGGGAAAAGAAGGCGGGATAAGAACTAGCTATAAATAAGCGTTCGTAGTGGCGAGTGGGCAATAGGAAATCAGTGACGAAGGGAGAATTGTAATGTCGAAAATGATCGGAGCGAAGAGGAAGCGTGGGGACGAGGATGATGAAAGTTGCTATAAGAAATCTTTAGATCAGGACACGTCGGAGAAAGCGACGAGACTGCAAGACCTACAACAGTCGGTTAGTAAGTGTGGAATCTATTCAATGGTTCCTCTAACGATAGATGCAGTTTCGTTAAAGGAAGCTGTCTATATTGGATGCCCGTGTTGTAAACGACGCGTGTATCGGGAATCAAATGGCGCCGTTTCGTGTTCGTTCCACGGCGTGAAAGAGACGCCAACGTATTTCTACCGTCTCCGCGTTAAGCTCCTCGAGGTTGACACTGGAGCAATATTGTGGTTGAGTTTGTTCGATGAAATCATGACCCAGTTCATACAAATTGACGCATGTGAATTCATCAATATGAATGAGGGCGAACAGAGAGAAGCTTTAAAAGAAATGCTTGGCGCGTCTGTCCAGTTCACTATTAAGAAAAGTAAGCGTGATTCGTATACTAACTACGATGCGGTATCTGTACCCAGGGCAAGTTGCGAGATGCCGACGCTGTCATGAGGGAATTGTACGTACGGCGGGTTGCGAAACTGATAGCGAGACTATCGACAAGCGCGTGTTATGGATGCATCGTTGATCATCCAAGTCAGTGTCAGCATGACGTGTGCTTGCTTCAGAAAGAGACGCTTGTCGACCGACTATTCGAAGACGCGGTTTGCAGTCTTAAGGAAAGCGACATCGTGACAGACTGGCAAAACATTTTAAAACATGTGACTGTAGATTTACCCGTTGAGAGAGAGCGCCACGCGGTATTACCTTGGTTGTATGCTGACTGGACGTCGTCCAACTGGATCGATGACATGAAAGAGCGGGTCGCGTTCCATCTTAAGAGTGGTAAATTTACTTTTCCCTATAACTGCGTCCGCAATATTAAAAAAAAGAAAATTGTTTTCGAACCGAATTCTGTGTTTGTTTTGATTTATTCAGTAGACGCAGTTTGTGTGTGTGTGTGTGTGTGTGTGTGTGTGTGTGTGTGTGTGTGTAGTGGTAGCGCGTGTCTATGGGTGTGTGCGTTGGATCGCTGGCGACCCGGTCCTCTTGAACGTATTATTGACATGACGATGCGAGTCGTGCATTGGAAGATTGCCGGTGACGCCGGACTCAAGTCAAATGCCTCATGACAGGTGAGAGACGGCGACGTAGCGGCGAAGCGGTACTGTTCCTGTTGTCGGAGCTGTGAAGGCGGTGGCGGTGGTAGCGGCGTCGGCGTCGGCGACGGTCGATGCTGTAATATGATATTGTCTGTAAGGGTTTTGCGAAGCAGTTGAATAAAACAATGCGCACGTCATATGATCAGGGAAGCCGTTCGGCCTATTGAGAGTTTATATAAAGGGATGGGAGGGAGGAAGGGAGGGAGGGAGGGAGGGAGGGAGGGAGGGAGGCAGGGAGGGAGGGAGGGAGGGAGGGAGGGAGGGAGGGAGGGAGGCAGGGACTCACACACGAACACAGCGCAATGCGGGACAGAAAAAGCGGTCTAAACGATTTTGTGACTAACTAACGTGAGTTACGAACAGCTGATTAACCGATTAGCACTCAAGTCGGGCATTGACGGTCACCTCGAATCTCCTCAGGTCGGCCATAGCCGGCCAGCGAATACATCACAGCGTTTGAATTCGATTTACGTGGTTGCGTCTAGTGACTAAGAGATGTAATAAATGTAACACCTATCTAGAGATATAACATTACATTGTGACTATTTTGGATACTTCCGTTCTCAGATATATTTACCGCGTTTTCAAAATTTAACAGCAATATGTTTTGTTTTTGGACATTTAAAAATGTACTCCAGCCAGGTGTTGGCCACGTGTACAGCTATTATATGTATAATATGTTATACAAAAATATATACCAGTGTGTAGATAATTTAATGTTCTTTTAAATAAAACCAACTTGTAGCAGTAGAAATCCAAGCATAAAAAAGTTACACCGCAACAAAGTAGTTATTTTACAACAAACAAACACACACAAAAAAAGTTTCATAATGTCATAGTGTCAACCAAGAAATGGTCAACATATTTTAACATTATACCAAAAACAATTGACACCACTGTGTAGACAATTTTATTATCTACACCATGCGTACAACAAACAACAGCGATAATTGATTAATAAAACCGCTAGAGCAAAGAAAATGACGCAAGCAATATTTGTAAACATCTAGGTCAAATAGTTGAACAGTCACAGGCATCACGTTAAAATCGGCTGCGTGCTAATAATGGGTTAAACTGTTTTGTCAGCGATGAACAGAAACACGTGAAACTTACCTGTGAGAACTCAGCATCATCGTCATATTCGTAGTATTGTCTGACAGGTTCGAATATAACTTTATATCCCCTGGTGGGGAATACAAAAGAGCTTTCGTCAGTCATGTTCTTTACAAGGCGGTAGAGTCTGTAGACAGACACAGACGCGGACGCGGACGCGGACGCGGACGCGGAGGCGGAGACGGGCACGGGCACGGGCACGGGCACGGGCACGGGCACGGACACGGACACGGACACGGACACGGACACGGACACGGACACGGACACGGACACGGACACGGACACGGACACGGAAACGGACACGGACACGGACACGGACACGGACACGGACACGGACACGGACACGGACACGGACACGGACACGGACACGGACACGGACACGGACACGGACACGGACACGGACACGGACACGGACACGGACACGGACACGGACACGGACACGGACACGGACACGGACACGGACACGGACACGGACACGGACACGGACACGGACACGGACACGGACACGGACACGGACACGGACACGGACACGGACACGGACACGGACACGGACACGGACACGGACACGGACACGGAGACGGAGACGGAGACGGAGACGGAGACGGAGACGGAGACGGAGACGGAGACGGAGACGGAGACGGAGACGGAGACGGACACGGAGACGGACACGGACACGGAAACGGAAACGGAGACGGACACAGAGACAGAGAGCGACAGAGAGCGACAGAGTGACAGAGAGTCAGAGACAGAGAGTCAGAGACAGAGAGAGAGAGAGAGAGAGAGAGAGAGAGAGAGAGAGAGAGAGTCAGAGAGAGACAGATAGACAATGAAGAAACACGTTTGTAGAATTTGTGGACGTGTATTTAACACATTTAACGACGTCAAGAATCACCTGGAATTTCACAGGTATGTTTAATGTATATTGTTATACAGCGATACCGCGTCGTGGTTTTAATTCAATATATATATATATATATATATATATATATATATATATATATATATATATATATATATATATATATATATATATATATATATATATATATATGCGTGCGTGCGTGCGTGCGCGTGTTTGTGCGTGTGAGTGTGTACGCGCACGCGTGTGTGTATGTGCGTGGCGCGCATGTGCAGTTTACTTCGTTATTGGGTGACCTCATATACGTATCCGCTGAGGTTAGATTTCTACGACGGCGGTATGTCAGCGGCCGGAACTCGTTGCCTGGCAACGCCGTTTGGCGCGAGATCCGAGACCTGCGAACATGTTTACCAAAGGTGGCACCAATCGCGGTCGCAAGATAATCGGAGATCTATACGCCAGTGGAATAGTTCAGATCAGTGGCGCCACCAAACAACGAACGTGTAGCCATTTTAACTAGGTAGCCTGTTTATGTTTTCATGCAATAGCCTGGTTTGTTAGCGTGTTATGTATGGCTAGATGCGCGTGTTAGTGTCTGTAAACTATTTTTATTTATTTTTTATTTATTTTTATTTCAGCCAGTGACGGCTCGAACGAGACGAAACAACTTTTGATCGACCGTCGACATCACGACTGCAGAGAAACCGAAGAGAAACGAAGCCGACGTATCGCGATGTTTTAATGCGACCGACCCTTTCGTTCGATCACAACTCCGCAAGAGAAAGTACCGGCGCTCTACAACAGGATCCTCCGACCTCGAGCGAACACAGCTACGCTCAGAATCATGTCTACACATCTGAACGCGATGCCGAACACAACTACACAAGGAAAAGTACCGGCGCTCTACAACAGGATCCTCCGACCTCGAGCGAACACAGCTACGCTCAGAATCATGAATACACATCTGAACGCGATGCCGAACACAACTACACAAGGAAAAGTACCGGCGCTCTACAACAGGATCCTCCGACCTCGAGCGAACACAGCTACGCATCGGTACGCGATGACGCAAACGAGCAGTCCCCAACAAACGAGTGTCCAAGATGTAAAAGGGTATTCGCTAGAAAGGACGCTTTGAAAACTCATCTCAGAAGACAGCGGTGCGATCGCAAAAAACGCAAGAACCTCGAACGCTACAGAGAGATTGAAGGATTGCTGTCGAAGCGCCGAAAGGAAACCGTCACGGCTTCAGAACGCGTAGAGGTATCCCAGAGCATAGAAGAAGATTCGCCTATTCCGCCCGAAAGCGTACCGTTATTCGATGACGTTTCGGACGATCTTCAACGCGTAGTACGTAAACACTGGTCGAGTATTCGTACGAGGATTTCGCACGGGCGAATTCAGTCGAGATATAACATTCGCATGGAAGACGTCAACACGATGTATATGGAAGATACATTGAGAAGAATATTTTGGGATCAGACCAAACGGTTTAACATTAACATGAGTTACGCTTTCATCTTGAGAAACAAAGTGACGGGAGAGTATAGATATTTTCATTCTTCCAATAACTGTTGCGGACGATATTTGGAGGAACCGTGTTTGATCACAAGTCGGGACGAATGCGATCAGTTCCTGAAGGACGTTCAACAACGCGATGTTTTGGAATGGATTCAAAAACAGAGGCCGGGATCAGCTTGGGTGAGTCAACTGGTCACCAATGTCACGGTGTTCGTGAATCGAATCTTAGACCATCCCATCGGGACCCCAAATAGGTCCATTCCCCGTCACATCAAGAAAAACAAGGGTATAATAACCTTAGAAACAAACAAGGACGGTGAAAGGTACAACGATGGACTCTGCCTGTTCAGGTGTTTAGCTCTTCACCGAGGGTGTAGCGCGCGTGCATTGGAAACGTGGGTGGGGTGCCTCTACGACGTCTACGGCGAAGAGATAGACATCGCGCACTTTCCCGGTGTCTCCATGATCGACCTCCTTCGATTCGAAGACGCATTCCAAGTGAACGTTACCGTGTTTCAACTAATCGAGGCGCGTGGGCCGGCCGGAAACGTGACGTGGGTATCGGAAGTTGTCAGACGGTCGCTGTGTCGATATCCGGAATCGCTAAACGTTAATTTACACGAAAATCACTTTTCGTACATCAAGGACATTTGCATGTATTGCCAGTCGTATCGCTGCTCCAAATGCGATTCGTTGTGGAAGTCTCACACGAGACTGCTGAGACACGAACGTACCTGCGAATCCACCTCGAAACGCGTGTATCCGGGCGGAGTGTTTCATGCGCCGCAATCCATTTATCAAAAACTTAAAGAAGAAGGTATCGTCGTCGACGAGGAGCGATGTTATTACCCGTATCGCGCAACGTACGATTTCGAATGTTACATCGACGAAACCGACTTACCACCGTCAACCGAAAAACTACACTGGTTAGCTCGACACGAAGTGCTTAGTGTAAGCGTATCCTCGAACATTCCGGGACACCGCGAACCGAAATGTTTTGTAACTAACGGCGATCCCGCTGTCGTAGGCGGCAAATTGATGGAAGTATTAGAAGCCATGAGCGCCGAGGCGAGAGGAATGCTCGAGGAACGTTTCCGTGACGTGTTCGAACAACTTTTACAATTGAGCGGAGAATGGGCTGAACACGAATCCGTGCGGGACGACGTCGACGGCCACGGAGACGAAGGATCGGACGATGATGAAACGCATGAACGTAAGAACCCGTACAATAAATTAATAGGTCAGCTGCATCGTCATCTGGAACAACTCCCCGTTATCGGATTCAATTCTGGAAGATACGATTTGAACGTTATCAAGAGGTATATAACTCCTTACATACTGGATTACAACGGCGATGACGACGAAGAGAACCGAACTTCATTTGTCAACGCCGACGCTCAAGTTTTTGGACATGACGAACTATCTCGCACCCGGTTTCAGTTACGACAAATATCTCAAAGCGTACGGGTGCGCGGTGACCAAAGGGTTTCTGCCTTACGAATGGATCGACTCTATCGAGAAACTGAAATGTACGTCGCTACCTCCGAAAGAAGCCTTTCATAGTAATTTGAAAAACGAAGATATTTCTGACGCGGATTACGGTTATTGTCAGCGGGTTTAGGACGAAAACAATATGAAAACGTTTGAGGATTTCTTGATATGGTACAACAATCGGGACGTAGTACCTTTTCTCGAAGCAATAGACAAACAATTTGATTTCTACAAAAGAAGACATTTAGATATGTTCAAGGATGGAATTAGTGTACCGGGACTTACATTGAAATATCTTTTTGAAACTTTGTCGCCAAAGGTATACTTCACGCTATTCAATGAAACCAATAAAGACCTGTACCGTTTACTGAAAGATTCAGTAACTGGAGGAGTCAGTCTCGTGTTTCATCGATTTCACGAGAAAGACGTCACGAGATTACGCGAACTCGACTATGGAACAGCCGCGCGCACGTGCCGATCGATCGTCGGTTTTGACGCGAACGCGTTATACTTGTGGGCTTTGTCGCAAGACATGCCGACGGGAACTTACACGCGCCGTCGCGCGGATAATAATTTTCGTCCGGGAAACGTGTATTTCTTCGGGAAAATGGCGATGGGATGGTTGGAGTGGACTTCGGCGCAGACCGGACATTTCATACGACACCAATTCAACGGTTCCGAAAAGAGACTGGGTAAGCGACAACTTCCCGTAGACGGATGGTGTAGGGACACTAGAACGGCCTATCAGTTCCACGGATGCTTTTGGCACGGTCACGACTGCGTCCTCAACGCCGGGAAAGCGTTTAACTCGAGGCTTAACAAAAGCATGCGCGAGCTATTGGAACGAACACGGAAAAACACGGAATATCTGCGAACACTCGGTATTACCGTCGTTGAGATGTGGGAGTGTCAATGGCGAGAACATAAAAGACTGGACAGAAACACGAAACAGTTCGTCGATGCTCTCCATCGACCACTAGCTAAAAAATGGGAAATGTCGGAAATAGAAATATTGAACGCAGTCCGCAACGATGCTCTTTTCGGACTGATTGAGTGCGACATAGAAGTCCCGGAGAGACTACGCGAATACTTCAGCGAAATGCAACCCATATACAAGAACACCGACATAACCAGAGCCGATATCGGGCCTTTCATGCGTCGTTACGCCGAAACTCACAACATCATGCGGCAACCCCTGCGTTCGCTCGTAGCGAGTTACTTTGGAAAACAAATCTTGCTCATCACACCATTACTCAAGTGGTACCTGGCGCATGGGCTGATCGTCACTCGGATCTATCAAGTGATCGAATACGAGCCGAATGCTTGTTTCAGATATTTCGGCAAAGAGGTGTCTGCCGCGCGCCGCGAGGGCGACGCAAATCCCGACCAGGCCATCATCGCGGACACGAATAAGCTGTTTGGCAATTGCGCATACTCTAAGACAATAATAAACCGAGACAGATACCGCGACGTAAAATACTGTACAGAAGCGGTAGCGGCAAGGCTCGTAAACAGCCGCCGATTCAGACAGCTCGACAAGGTCGCGGAAGACGTGTCCGAAGTCGAGATGAGTAAGCGAGTCATAAAATATGACCTACCCATCCAAATAGGCTTCTTTGTGTACCAGTACGCAAAACTCCGCATGTTGCAATTTTATTACGACTTTATCGATACCTACGTAGACAGACCGTTGTTCCAATACTGCGAGACCGACACCGATTCCGCGTACATCGCCATCGCGGGCGCAAACGTGGACGAACTCGTTTCTGCGGACAAACGCGAACACTACTTCCGACACAGAGCCGAATGGTTTACGTCCGAATGTTGCGACGACCACGTAGACGCGTACGTTCGTTGTCGACTCGATAATCAACAGTGGATACCCGACGACTGCTGTCTCTCGCGTCAAGCGTACGACAAACGAACGCCGGGTCTCTTCAAACGAGAATGGCAGGGGGACGGATTTATCGGGCTGTCGTCCAAAACGTACTACTGTTTCGGGGGCGTCGACAAATTCAGCACGAAAGAACTCAACAAGACTCGTAATGAGATCAATAAAGACAAGTTTATGCAGGTGCTTACGAGTAGAGTCAGTGGGACCGGTGTAAACAGGGGATTCCAGGTGAAAGACAGTTCGATGTACACTTACGTACAAGAACGCGCTGCGCTTACGTATTTCTATCCGAAACGAATCGTAATAGAAGACGGAGTTACCACCGGGCCACTGCTTATCTAATTCCGTGAAAAAAGAAATAATAATAATAAAATGTGAATGCCGTACATTTGTTGGGTTTTGTCTTATTAATTACACACCGTTATACAATTGAATAAAATCGAACACACGACAATCGTTGTAAACTAGATCGCTACCGAAGGTCTTTACAAACAGTTTCATCGGTATCCCGCGACACCTATGCAGTAAATACACTGTGCAGTATTGTCCGCACACATTAGATCCACATTAGAGCTTTGAAGTCTGTTTTCATTAAACGTCCACTCCGAGCAGTTGTCGCGTAGAAACGTCTCGAATTCTCCGTGTTGCGGGGGTAGACCGTACGAATCGAAGTACTCCCCTTTTCTTTCGGCGTCCACGAAAATACTTATCCAATGTTGCCCGGGATCCTCTCCGCGATGCGTGTTACAAACGTAAGCGACGGGATACGCCGCGATCTCGTTCGGTAGTCCATCTTTGGGAACCACCCCCCGAACGATTTTCCTAGCGACGTCGTCGGCAGATAGAATGCGATCTATCTGGGTCGTATCCATCAGCAATCGTAGACAATGTTCCTACTGCGATCGATCTCCAAAACCGCCTCGAATTCCCCGTAGACAATCACGTTCACGGTCTGGTCTAGCGGTTGGTCGAAATTAATCTCGACTCGCAGGTTACCTTTTTGTACCAAATTGAAATGACCGGCGTCGCAAGCGTCGGGGGTCAAGTCAAAAGTATACAGCGTGTAGCCGTTGGCAAAGTCGAATCTCGTCAAGTCGTTACCTTCGTCTTGAAACATCTTTCCCGTGCCCGAGAATAGGTTGACGTAGCTACGTATGTACTTTCCGTCACCGAAGCGCGGCTGTAGCGGTTTTGCGGGGACTTGTTGGCCGTCAACGTACAAAGCTAGAAAATTCACGCCGTTGTGTTTCATGTTGAACGGATTTTTGTCGTAGGCCCCGTTGTACGCGTCGTTGTCTACGCAACACAATACCACCCTCTTCGGCAGGACGCCCTGGTACACGTTCTCGTGCGTGTGAGACATTGCGCCTCTCGGTATCGCGAACACTTTGCAATCGACTCGTCGCACCGGGTACTTGGCTGTCGCTTTTTCTAACGCTTTGATGTGACCCATCTGCACGGAGGGGTTTAACTTTGCCTTTCTCGCGAACAACGCCGCCTCGTCGATACGTATTTTGAAATCGGGGTAGGCACCGGCTGCCATTAGAGCGAACGCGTCTTTGCTCTGGACGAGGCGTATTTTCACGTCTACCCCGTTCAGGAGATATCTATCCTGAAAAAACAGGTCTACGTGCAACAGTCCCATCATGTCTACCACGCGACCGTCGGCGGTGTAATCTTTTCTTTTCCTCAGTCCCGCGTTCGCGTCGTCCGTTGCATCCATGTGTCCCGCGGTGTCTTTGAACACAGCTGGTGAGTTGAGTTTGTTTGGCTTCCGCCCCGTGACTCAGTAGGGATTCTATGTATGCTCTATAAGGATACGTGTTCGTCGACGGCGTCACGAGGGTACCGTTCAACGTGACGTCCACTTGACTAAACAACGAATGCATCCAGTTATTAACGGGTCCGACAGCCGTATTCGGATCGATGTCGTTGCCGTTCGCTTTAGTCACCCGCGCGCGAACGAGCAGGTACGTGTTGGCTACGTCGAGGTAATCGTCCCCGGAACCGGGCAGCAAGAATTCGATCGGTGCACCGGAGCCTATCGATGCCACGGGACGGTGTTCGACCCATTGAGCGTGTTCGATACTCGTTTGAGTCGCGGGCAAACTGAACAGGTCTAGTTCGCTCTTTACTCCCTCGCACGACTGTTGATGCACGAAAGCCATGGCGTCTAGTCGCCGAATATGTCTCCGTGCGTCTTCCGACGCCGACGTTTCTTCGACAGACTGCTCGACGGCGTTGGCGTCTTCAGTTTTATGCGTCGTTTCCGCCGCGCGTTTGAAGCTCGAACGCCGGGCGGACTGCCAGCGCCGCCGAGCAGGCTGTTGATAAAATCGGTCCCCGCTTCTTTCGCGCGTCGCTTAGCGGAGTCCTTCACAGACTGTCCCGACATGACATCGTCGGCTACCCGCAACCCCGTCTTCAAGACGCGTTTACCTAATGCCACGGCTCCCCTCTTGATCAGGGGTGCGGCGCTACTCAAGAGACCCCCGAACAGACTGCCTAATCCGTGACCGCGTTGCACTCTGGACCGCGAATACCGGCAGCGCGCCTCCTACTTGTTTTTGATAGTAGTCTTCGTAGTAGCGATGGCGATTCATGTTTAAAACAACGACGGCTTGCGACGCCGAAAATGTAGTGTGACGGTCACCTTGCCCCGTTCGAATGGTACGCTTCGTCCGGCATCGTCTCTTATATCTACTTCTACCGTTCCGAACTCTTTGTGCAATACGGGCACGTACTGGACATTGTCGAAACTTTTCGACACCACGGCCCCGTGACGACCCGTCAAAGGGACGATCCATAGCAAAGGTACGACGGTGTCACCGACGACGCGAGGTTCAACGACGTTAGTGTAGACGTACAGCGAGTAGAATCCTTGGGCCATATCGACAACGGACTGAGCTTCCGCGGTTTCCGTCAGGAATGATTGATCGAAACCTAAGATGTTCCGCATATCCATAGAAAATATGACGCCCGGATCTAACTGCGCGGTTACCTTTTGCGTGATCTTGCTGTAAGTCAAAGTCACGCCTTGACCTACGCCGTCGTGCTTCAGTATTTTGTTGATGGCGCCGACCAGTTTTTCCGGTCTGTCGTAGAAACCCGTCTCGATTCGACCCCTCCGAATAACGCTATGATCCGAACCACTGACAACCACGAACCAGGCATTGTCGCGTCTGACGTTGTACCAGCTATGGGGGTATTGAATCTCCACCAAACCGCATTCCCACTGACCCACGAGGCGTACGCGTTGCGGTAATGCCGTGATGTATTTCGTCAACGTGTTACCGGGGTGCAGACTCATTGATGCGTTGCTCGGCAACGTGAGGTAGAAGCCTTGTTCAGACGACATGACCGTTACGTTTCAGCGAGGGATTAGGCAACAGGTAGCCGAGGCAACTGCTCAAAAGCGCTGTCCAAAGATTAGAGTCACCGTTTCCTTTTGTAAGATTGTAAATACTGACCACGATAACCGTGTACAACACGACGACCTGACACAAAAACACGATTTCCGATTTGGGCCACTCACTCCCGAACAACGCCCAACGAGAATCGGAGCTTTGACTCCGTTCGACCTCTCCGGGTGCGTCCACCAAATCTTCCATCGGTCAAATGGTGACGCTATTCGAAGGGGTCTATCCTTTATACTTCATCAACGCGCGGCGATCTAACCAACTGTTGAAAGATTCGGGATAACCCCACCATTTCACCAGGACCTGTTCCTTTCCCGCTCGCTTGCGGCGCTGCAGTATCTCTTCGATGCGGTAAACCGTGTCGTCCGATATAAACACTTTCTGCAGTTCGGGTTCGTAGAACGTGCCCTCTATCGCTTTTTCCTGGTCGTCCACCAATCGATAGACCGGTGGCTCCGAATTGTGTACGCTTTTAATCGCGAAGACCTCGTCGCTCCAGTTGGGTAAGTAACCTTTATCGAAACGCTTCTTAACTTTGCTGATGCGGACGCGATCGCCGACCTTTAAATTGATTTTTGTATCGCCGTCGCCCGTATTCCCGTACAGCCTTTGCCAGACGTCTTCCTGATTGGCCTCGTTCACTTTGAGGGGAGCCATACCTATACTTCGGTGATAACTGTTGTTGTAAGAGCGTACCAAGTCTTGTAGCACGTCGCGGTATCGTAGAGTCTGCCGTTTCGTGAAATGTCTCCACATACGGGTCTTCAAAGTCCGATTAAAACGTTCGACGATACTCGCCTTCGTTTCGTCGTTGTGCGTTGTAAAGTGATGAATGTTCTCTTGTTTCAAAAATCTTTTAAATCCGTGATTCAGAAATTCTTTACCTTTGTCCGTCTGCAGTACAATCGGTCTGTCCGCACCGGTCAACAATTGGCGGAAGGCCCTCACGAGAGACGCTCCCGATTTGTTCTTCAGACGTATACACCACGCCTTCTTCGAAAAAACGTCAATCACGGTAAGTAGGAAGGTCGTCCCGTCGTTGTACTTTTTCAGTCGAGTCACATCGACGAGATCCGCCTGCCATTGCTGATTCAACCCGCCAACGATAACCCGCCTGCGCTTGAATCGTCGTCTCACCGGTTTATGAAGAGTATACGCATCATCCTCCATCAACCAGTTCTTGGCATCGTACGACGGTACACGAGCGGCACGACGCAACCTGTCTACCCCTCCGTAACTCCCGACGTTTTTCGAATCGAAGTAGATAGCGTTCAATATCCTCCCCAGACGCGCACTTCCATTGGTGCGTTCCATATCCGCACTGCCCCGTCTTAGCCGCGTAGTCTTTCTAATACGGATCCCAGCGCAAGCTTTTCAGGGCCGCGGACGACCAACGACGGCGGTGACGTGTACCTACGCGTTTCGTCGCCTCGACCGGGGGGCCGTAATCGTCGTCGTCGACGCCCGTCGATTGCATATAACGCCACCGTTCCGGATTTCCCACCAAATCCATTGATACGTTCATCTCCTTTAGGCCGCGAACAAAAGTCTGCCATCCGACCGGTTCGAAATGTCGTCTTTTCCTCAAGACGTCATTGACGAGATCCACTATGTTGCTTCCGGGCACGACGATGTTTTTAACCAACAACTGTCCCCGGTCGTTCCATTCTACACCAGTCCCCGTTCTGATTTTGTCCAACAATCTTCGCGCTTTCTTTCTCATTATTTTAGGAACGCTATCGATAATTTCGCTTTCGAGCGGAACTCGCTTCGGCGACGTCGTTATCTCGTCGTCCGCCTTATCTAAGGTGACTTGTTTTTCCTCGCCGGACGTCTTCGTGATAGCTACTCGCAAGGGTTCTTGTCTACGTCTGTCGTCCAGGTCGTTGTATCGGCCTAGTACTTGATTATACAACGCCACCTTTTCCCGGACATCCATATCGGTTCGTTCTAAAATGTTTCGCATTTCGTCGTCGAGGTCACGCAAGACGCTCGCGATCGGCGTGTTCGACGGAGCTTTCGCTCGAACGTTCTCTAACAAGCGTGGATCCACCAGTGCCATTTTCTTTGCGTACTCCATCTACGCTCGCAGTAAGCTTTTAACCAAAGGAAGTATGACCGACGTAGCCAAGGGCGCCAATAACGCCGACACGAAACCGCCCGTTTGTAAAATCTTTCTTTTATTTTTCGCAGCTTTCCGTTTCACCAGACTACGCATGAGTCCGCGATAACGCCTCAACTTCGCCTTGTGTATCGTTTTCAGAGCAACGTTGCCTTTCAATATGTTGTGCGCGCATTCGCACAAGCTGTCGACGAGTTCTTGCTTGCCGTTAGCAATTACGGCTTTTATCAGTTTTCCGTCCGCTTTCGTCAACAGGTGAAGACACAGCGCGTTCCTCTTCACTCGCGCTGACATCATGAATGACGCGTTTCCGCTCTCGGCCAATCGTTTTATGTCTTTGGAACGTAGGTATATTGCGTTTCGTCTGGGAATATGTTCGCGCGAAGTCGGAGGTATTCGGGAGTTTCCTGTCTCAAGTCGACGAACAGATAACCGTACGGAGCAGACGTAGCGTCGGTAAACGCCTCTCGCATGTATTTCACTCGACCCGGATACATCTGTTTTGCGAGGTGTACTACTTGGGTGGCGTCTCTTGGATTCTTGAACAACACCATATATTGAGCGTTAAGACTTATAGTTCGATTTTCTTTACCCTTAGGAAATAGGTTTTGTACCAAGTACACAACGGAGGTATTGCAATGGTGACTCTTCTTAGTGAACAATTTCGTTACCCGTTCGTCCGTTTCGGTCATAAGGTCGTCGACCACCACCAAGTTACGCGTCTTCGAGTCGAACGACGTCCCCTCCGGTAACCCTTCCAAGAAATGTATGTTCGGGTTCGTCGCTGCCAGATTGGTGTACAACGGCTGCCATTCGCCGTAACACCACGTTATTTGCTCTGGAGGCGAATTAACCAAAGACGTCGCGTTACGCAATAAACGTTCGACAAATGTCGTTTTTCCGCATCCGGTCGGACCGTCAACTATGCAGTAAACGGATGTACTAGCCTCACGTCCATTGCGACTACAACTGACCGCGGGATACGCGTATCTCGACTATAACATTGTCAATACTGTCAAAAACAACGCATACGCGCGCGCACACAAGTACGCGGTTTTTTCCGCGTGACGTCGGGAAGCCGCGAGCATTCTAAATCGGGTCCGATATCGCGCCGATAATCGTATTAGGTTAGGCGCGACGTCGGGAAACCGCGACCGTTCTAACTCGAGGCCGATATCGCGCCGATATCCGTATTAGGTTAGGATATCGACCCGTTCACGAGAGGGCGCTCCTTCACTAACGTGCAGCGTATTCGATAGATGGAGCTTATGTCACCGCGCCGTGGGCGACAACTGAGGTTTACGCGGAAGTACACTCTACGCACGCGCGGTGACGTCCTACAACCAATCAGCGCCTTCGTTATATAAATAGCTCCGGAAGTATACCTCCGCGCGTGCGCGAGTCTACATTTATAACCAATCACAACGTTCCTTTTCGCTGCGGAACTACTCCACAAATATAGGGGCTTCAAAAAAACCTTACAATACTACTGGCGTTGCCCGGCGCGCGGGAGAATTAACGACTCTCTTAGTGAGTTCCATTTTACATTGTAATTACACTGGATACGGTTCTCCATGTCATATAATTCATTGAGTCTCATGCCAGACTCAGATTGCATCTTATAGGCGTCAATCGTGTTCAGTTCGACGGTTGAGAGATCGTTAGGCCAATGAAGGTGAACTACGAATGTCCGTGGTCCGAGTAATAGCACTGGTGTAACCCTGAAACAGGCCAGCACCCGGGGCATCATTCCGAGTGAATATTACCATACTTTATCCACGGTGCACACGGCCGTGCGAGAGTTGGCTTCATTCAGTTGCTTTTTAATCTTTCCTCTTAATGATTTCCTCGTCATGTAAAAAGAAAGATAACAAATCGAACTGATTATTACCATACCCTCTTTATAAGTCGGAGTGTTTCTCTTGCGGAGATGTGTCCGCTTTCAGATGGTCAAATCCTCGACTGGTTTCCCTGGTAGTGGATTGTCACGGTGGGAGTCTCGCCGATCGTGCGCAGATGGCGAGGCCTCCTTATGTTAATGGCACTAGATGTTATATTACTATTGTTTCAGATCATGCAGAGGCCACTATCACCTTATAGTGTGACCGACTGGGCCAAACTATTACGAATACGAATACATTTATTTCAGGTAAAAACCCATATACAATTGGTACATACATTAGCACATCTACGTATTCAAAAATGAAAAGCATTGTCCTCCGCCTGACAGGTTAGTGTCATAAATGAATATTTACAAGTGTAGCAAAATGGCAATTTGATGCCTTGAAAACTTTCCACCGTCATTAGCTTCGATTTGATACCAAGATGATCTCTGTGTCTCGAAAATTATGCCCGCTGTGGGTAAAAACCTAAACCACACTCTAAATAACTGAAATTGTAATTATCGCATGTTGGGTCTTCTAATGTGCTACTATTTTTATTGTACTGATAATAATCATGATCTAACTGTCGCCTTAATGTTTCTAATTTGTTTTTCAGTTTGATTGTGCGCATTAAAATTATTATATTGAAGGTCAAGGTCAATGATAACAATCAAGGACAATGCGTGTTATCCCGCGCATTGACTGCGCGGGCGGGAACATCAAACTAGGCTTGACAATATGGCATGTGGTATATAATTTCGAAGCTCTGCATCTGGAACTTTGGTTCCTAATATAATTACGCCCGCTGTGGGTGAAAATCCTAACACGCCCCCTAAATCACATAAATTCTTTTTATCGAATGTCCGGTCTTCTGATGCGCTACTGTTTTTAGTGCATCGACACTAACGATGATCTTGACTTAATGTTTTTATGTTGTTAAATTTGATTGTTCACATTGCTATACATGAATTATTCTGAAAGTCAAGGTCGCCGATACATTTCAAGGTCAATGTGTTTGCACCCTGCTCATGGACTGTGCGGGCGCGAAAATGAAACTGCTTGACCATATGGCATGTAATACCTCATGTTGTAGCTCTGCATCTCTAGGTGTCGAATAATGGACCTTGTTTCTGTTTTAATTACGTAGGATGCGCTTGGCATAAAGCCCATGGAGGTAATATGGCCCCCACTATATCTGCCACCTTATCGAACACGAAATTTGCTTTATACGGTGAAGACTGGTGCAGTCACTTAGTGGATATTGTTCGTGATCATATAGCCAAATACCAGGAGCTCAGAGAAGCACCGAAGAATGGGGAACTGCGAGAAATCGGACGCTTCTGGATCTAATACATGGATTGCATCTGGCTCTTTGTTTAATTGAGCAATGCAACCGAAAGATCGAATCAGATCGGTACAAGTCTGTCATAAGCGGAATGCCAAACCCGCTTTTCCGTGCAGATCAGCAGAATTATGCTCGATTTCTCACATAGGCCTACTACAGCAGACATGCCACATTTTTGGGATGGCAATCCGTATTTTTGACAAACTATTCTGTAAGAATCCGTATCACTAGTCAGATCTTCCAGTTAACTGGCCTAAGTTATTAAGGCCTTTTCAAAACGGGGTTTTCCACGTTTTTTCGACGTGTTTTTTATGTGTATGTGTTTGGAATGCAGTCTTGCCACATTTTTGAGATGGCAATCCGTATTTTTGACCTAAACGTTGGTAAGAATCCGTATCAATCCGTATCATTAATCAGATATTCCAGTTAACTGGCCTAAGACTGTATTAGGCTTAGCCTAAGTTATTAATTTAAGGTCTTATCAAAACGGTATTTTCTATTATTTGGGCCAGTTAACTGGAAGATTACCGAAGTTTTACTTCACTTCAGCACGTTGAAACTGCGCACCGCAAAACAGACAGTGTCATCAAATAATGACAATTTATTTCAGCAGTTCGCGCGTATATCGAAGTTTCACTGGCAAGCGTCAACATATTGAAATCAGAAATCCAGGCGATTTCATTGAACTCGGCGTCGAGCTCCATTTCCTGTACAGCTTTTTATAATCGTCACGCGCCTGCCACGCGCCCCGTTCCCACCCGTTGAGCCACCAGCTGCAGGTTTGATAACTAAAATTTACCAGCACGCCATCTGTTACGCGCTACAATAAACTAATCGGTGGTTTAGTTCGTTCGTTTAGAAGTCACTTAGTCACTAACAGCAAACAATTATTCCGTTACGCAGTATAGTTTTGTGACGCATGCAAGGCATAATGTGGGTAAAAATAAATTCTCCATAAATTTATTTAAAATCCGTATCAAAACGGACTACGGCCGTATTACTTAAAAACAGCCAAAATCCGTATCGGATAAGGGTAATCCGTATCATGTGGCATGTCTGGGAATGTCATTCTGCATCACTCACGCTTAAAGAAGTCAGATATATATTTTTAATTGTGTTTTAGTTCAATTTAATGCCGTCGAGTCGACGTAAATAGGATGATGTCACAAGGCGCGAGCTGTTAGCGCAGCCCAGACAGATCGGAGGCCTCAAACCCCGGCTAGCTTTGTCAAAGGCGATGTCTAACGTGTGCATTGCGAAGTCGAAATAAATTGCCATATTTTATAAATTTATTATAAAATGATGACATTAATGTGTAGCCTTAGTTTTGGGGACATATTCGCAAATCGTGGCTTATTTACGTCGACTCGACGACATTAATTTGATAAAAAACACAATTAAACAATATATATATCCGACTTCTTTTTAGCGGGTGTGATGCAGAATGACATTTTAAACACATAGGCATCGACAAAACATGGTAAAACCGTTTTGAAAAGGCCCAAATAATGTAAGCCAGTAACTGGAAAATTACCGAAGTTTTATAATTATTTCACAACAAATTTACCAGCGCGCCATCTGTTACGTGCTACAATAAACTAATCGGTGGTTTAGTTCGTTCGTTTCGAATCGATTTACTTAGTTACTAACAGTAATCGATTATTCTGTCTATGCTGTACAGGTTTGTGACGCAAGCAAGGACATAAAGTGGTTAAAAATAATGTCTCTATCAATTTAGTTAAAATCCGTATCAAAATAGAGTACGGCCGTATCACTTAAAAACCCGCCAAAATCCGTATCAGATACGGGTAATCCGTATCATGTGGCAAGTCTGCTACAGACAATTTATGAAATACGTTGAGAAAACGCGTCCTGGTTCAGAGAAACTACCGAGTTCCCATGTAGCGAACCCCATTCAAATCCTGCAATACTTAAAATAATAGAAGAAACAGCTATGAAGAGGCTAAAGACGGGTCAGGTTCTGTTGTATATTATGTTGGAATCGGCGGTATCGTCATTAATGTTGAGTGAGCCCAATTCAATTCTTGAGTGCACACACCAAGTATAATTTAAATGCGCACAATCAAACTGAACAACATTGAGATACATTAAACCAACATCTAGATCATGATTATTATCAGTACAATAAAGATAGTAGCGCATTAGAAGGCAATAATTAAAATGTCAGCGATTTAGGGGTGGGTTAATTAGGTTTTCACCCACAGCGGGCATAATTTGCGAGACACAAAGGTCATCTTGGTATAAAATCGAAACAAATGACAGTGGAAAGTTTTCTAGGTGACAAAATTACCACTTGGTTAAACAAAAAGACTTATAAATATTCATTTATAACACTAACTTGTCAGGCGGAGGACGATTGTTTCATTTTTAGGGGGATTCAATGGTTCACACTGTGGAATTGAATTGGAGCAAACCCCTATATCATACACCGCCACCATTCCACATATCTCAGGATGCTTTCTGCCAAATGGTGTGTCTCTACAGCTATGTTTCAATGTGTTTCAATTCAGTTTATTTCAGTTCAATTTCTTTCAATTCCACTTCCATCTATAATTATTCAATTCCAAGTCCTGCTCAAAAACTACATCTTGGGTATTTGCAAATATACATAGAAAGCAGAGTAATAATTTACTAAATAATTATATATTATAGAGTAGATACTTAGACATAGAATGATGATTTGAGAATGATAATACATGTAGTGTCACATTTTGATAGGTTTCTGCACCATTTATTAATACAATACAGAACTAGGGCTGAGTACATTTTCATTAGTATGCTAGTGGCTGGGTACAAGTGTAAGAACATTATCATGACTACAGTATTAATAAAACAAATATATTATAAGTAATAATTTCCATTTATTTTTCACTTATTAATTAATACAATTTATAATTGTAACTCAGTGCAGGTGATTATGCAATGGTTGTTGATAATTTATATATCAGGAAAACTGTAAACAAAAAACATCTATATTTCATCAATAATGAAGTTCACAATTTATAATCACACACTACTGGTTGTTGAAAAGGTTGGCACATGTCCACATGTTAGACAGCCAGGCTACAACCATTGCATAATACTATATTACTAGGGTCTTGGACCATTATCGCTACTTCCCCTTATAGCTGCAGTGTTTCCCCATTATAGATACTCGTGAAGTTTGACAGGCAAACTAGTCACGTCATAGCTACTTATTTAATTACACAATTCAGGAAGGGACAGCAAGAGGGAGCATTAACTATTTCAGATTACTGTAAGATTCCTACATGAAATGTATTAATGAAGGACACATTTTAAAAGTCATAAGAATGACATACAAATGTAACTGCCAGTTATTTGAAATGGAAAATATACCATAAAACACATATGCAATTGTTTTTCAAAAGACAACTATATTAATTGTACTGGGTACAAAATTGCATTTATCGAAAAATAATGAGTCATCAATTATTCTTGTTAGGTGGTGGTGGGATGGCATCATCATGTTTAGCAAACATGAACTGGAAGATGTTGGGATAGTGTTTCCCCACAACTTTCACAAACTTGGAATTCCAACCCTCAACATGGTTGTTTTTTAATTTGTCAGTTTATGTGTAGAATTTCCACTCCTCCATGGTGATTTTTGAATCACCACCAAGCATGTCTCCACAAAATTATCACTTGACTTTGTGGAAATTCCTCAGTGGGACACACTTATATCAAAGCTGTACACCACTCATGGACATCAGCTGGATGGAGATGAAAATGTAATAGTTAATGCTCCCTTATCTTGTTAAATTGTAAAATGGAGAAATAGAAAAATAGCTATAACGGGACTAGTTCATCTTTCAAACTTAATTAGTAGCTATAACGGGAATAAAGATTAGCTAAACTGAGAAGAAACCGCTATTAGTACAGATGGAAATGGGCAGTTATTATTCTTAGCAGTTAGCACTGTTATCCAGTGCAAAGCAGGGCCCAGTGGCCTTCAGAATACATCAAGAGCTTGTCCTGCCTAATTGGTGGGTTAGCTGCTAATTGGCTCTTTATGGACATACTGGTAGCTTAATTAAACAAACATCATTATGCCTACACTGATAGCATACCTGTACAGTTATTATTTGTTTGCTAAAGGTGTTTCTGACTGGAAAAAGATGCTGCCTGCTGACTCTTGTGTGAGGACCCAGTTTGGTATCAAAGTCAGAGTATGATATATGGAACAAGTCCCAAATAGCCCAGCTGACATCTTGACAGGTCACCTCTTGACACTGTAGGCTGGACAGTTTAAATACCTCTATCTTTAAAAGAATTCTTCTCATATATCTATTAAGATAAAGAAACCACAAATAACAGTAAAATTACCAAATGTCATGTTTGTCATACTATAGTACATACTACAGGAACTATAAACACCTATTATGATAATCAAACAATTGCGATCATTTTTAGTAGTCAATAGCAGTAACATGGTCATGATTCACAAGAATAAAAATCACTATTTTGGCTAGGAAAAAGTTACAGGAAACAAGGCCACACAATAAATGTGTTGAAACACTAGATCAGTACATTAAAATGGTTTTGACGTTTGACTCACCGACACAGCATAATGAAGCATGCAGCAATAAGATAAATAATTTACTCCAAATATGACAATGCATCAACCAGTGTTTAAACGTCAATACAGGCAAGGTGTTACAAACTGATTGAGTAGCTAGGAAGAACATAAAAAAACACCGAGTGGCTATTTGGTAGTATTGGCTAGGTAAAAATTTGTTTACAACATTTATATAAATGATGGTTGTCACATTCATGATTCGGTTTTCGGTCTTCACAGGGTTTATGCTTGCACTGGTGATCTTTGACCTTTAACTGGTTACACTTTGGACTATTTGGAGATGTCCTGGCTTCACTGGTAGTCTTAGTGATACTGTGAGTGTGATTTTTATCTGGGCAATTTCTATGGTTCTTTGAAGCAGTCCCCAGCCAGCACTCATACATATAAGGCAGTAGGTTAAGCCTAATTGATTTCCCTTTCATCAGTTTCTTCCATTATTTAATTGATGGGCAATGTTTGACCAGCAGCTTCATTATCCAACTTTTCTTGGTCATTAAACACCATTGCCTGCACCGCAATACTCCCAACTGTCTGTAAAATATCTTTCGCAGCATCACAACAAAATCAGATGCTCAATTCCTTTGATTCAATTTAATTCAAAATATTTCAATTCCAATTCAATATCTTCCAATTACAATTCCCGCTCCAATTCCAGAATTGAATTGGTACTGAACTGACCAATTCCAAAAATGCTCATTGCTATGTTATACTTTCTTTTAAACATGTTTTTTGTTTAAAAATACAGTAGTTTCCATTAGATAGTCAATTTATAGTGCAATCTTATCCAACTAATATTTATGAGAACAATCAAGAACTTCCTCTCGATAAATTCACAGTTTAGATAGTGTTTTACTGAAAAGGCCATTTTAGAGACTGCCTATGAATATTGAAGCATATTGTTTAAAAAAGTCACTAGAATGTCAAAATTGACAAGTTAGCCAGAGTGAGGCCAAGTGAACGGGCTGGGGGCAGTTTGCTACTACCTCGGTTTTGGGAAATAGCTGTGTCATCATCTATTGCGAGTCTACTGACAGGAACTGGATATTTTACATATAAATATATTGTTTTATATGTTTCAACACATTACCAGGCAGTTTGGACCACATCGCTAGGCACAGCGAACTTTCACAATGACTAACATAATGAGCAACGGGTTCATTAAGAGAACCAGTTATGAAATCCCCATTCTGGCTTTAACAATATTGTACAACAATAAACAAAAGGAACATTGAACATAGTGAAATTATTTTATTTTGTATCATATCATCAAAATGTATTTTAAATGAGGAACAACACTCAAATAAAGTTCACACCAAGAGCAATCCCTATAGGTTGGAACCGGTGAAGTATTCGTGCAAAATAGGTAGTCCATCATATCGTTTACACGTCACGGACATTTCAGCCTTTTCTGAAAAACAAGAGGGCATACCCTATCACTTGTATGTATATAGTATATAATATACATATATATTTTCAGTTTAGTAATACCCTATACTATTACATACGTTTTGGTATATATCCTATTTTCCTGTAATCTAATCACAGAATGCAGTCAATATTTATGTGCTAAATCTTTAAAATATATTACATGGAATTTATACAAACATGGCAAAAAATGTTGTGTTCTATGTGCATGTCTTTCTTTCACTATGCCAAGACCAGAACGTGTCATGCAAATCTGTGCATGATCATGTGGATTAAAATAGAATGTAAAAGCGCTACGTAAGTTATGCGACGTTATTGGACTTAGCTGAAATTTAAGGTCGTGATTTGTAGAGTGAATATAAATGTACAGATATGTCATATCCGCACTGCTAGTAGTAAGTACTTAGGTATCTCAACACAAAATTAGAATATGTTATATCATCATTTAAATGGTACCATGTGATAGATACAAATATGTAGTTAATAACACTTTTTACTTTAAAAAAATCTTCACTATTTATGGAGAAATTAATTTTTTAATCTTAAAATTGCTGCATTTTTGTCTATTATATTTTGGTCCATTTCTTGTGCACAGGATGCATAATGACTGCATAGGATAGGTTGGAAACCAGTGAAAACATTGGAACCATTTAACTTACGCATGTGAAACCATAAATGGGTCAACCCTTTAGAAAACGTAAATTTGTTGTGACCTTGATTTGACCTTCAAAGTTGACCTAGATTTTATATATGGCCTAGATTTGACCCATAGCATGGTATTAATTCCCATTAATAGTATAACTTAGGTGACATTTTTAAAGACATGAGCCTTGTTAACATATAAATATAAAAACTGTCAATACAGCAACTTTATGGGCACTTTAAACGGTTATTAGAATTTGACCTAATTACTTGACCTAGATCTCACATCTGATCAACCTACATACTTGTATTTATTGCATAATTAAAATGTTAATAAATTCATCATGAATTTTGATAAACCCTTTGACATGACTATCATTTATTTTGTGACCTTAACTGGATCTACACAGTTGACCTTCCCATGCTTTTCTATATTTGGCCCACTGCATTTGCATTAACTTTTTATTGACGACGTAATTTTGCTTTAAAATGTGCACAGTTAATATTTGCATTATGCAGACTGCCAATGTACTCACTTTATTACTATGTAATCTGTAAAACGTGTTTACAACTTGACCTATATTTCACATTTGACCTATATAATGGAAAACACTTGCATAAGTAATTCATACAGGCACCATGAATCTTGATACAAACCTAGGGCTAGGTTTTTAGGAAATGTTATTGTTTTTGATAACTTTGTCTTGATCTGCATTCTAGGTTTGACCTAGATTTAACATACATATTGGTATTAATTCCTATTAATGATTTACCTGAAAATTAATTAAGAACTAGTTTGGCAGTTGTAGTTCGGGGGCAAACTCACTAATATAATGACTTATATACTTTGTAAACTTTTTGTACGTGGTTATGACAGCATACCTTATTTAATTGACCTACATTTCGCACTTCACCTATTGACAGTGTAATTTATTAATAAAATTGCACTCTGGATATTAGAGGGATGACAAATATCAGATACACATGTAAACATTAACTAATAACATTAATGTGACCTAGCATCAAGTTTTGGTACAACCTAAAGTTTGAACTACTATTCTACTTCTGAATTGTATTTGGAAAATGATTGTGTTATTTAGTTATAATTAATGAATACATGAGCACAAGGCATAATAGGCATAATGTAAACAGTGCCGCAACACTGTTCATAATGTCACCAAGGCTAACATTAAAAGAGCAGATTATTTATATAAAAAAATCAAACAGAACACATGCTTAAGTCTGTGCAGCATTCACTGAAGTATACTCACACACCATGATGGTAATAATTTATTTATGTGTAAAACCAGTGTTTTTTTATGATAGGTAATGTGCATAAGTCCATGTTATAAACTTACATGCATTGAAGTAAAGTTCATAAATTAATATAATATCAGTGCATGCAATATGCACTAAAGAATAGTGTGTAGCATCATTATAGGTAATGACTAATGTGCATTAAGTCCAAGCAATATGCATTGAAGTTCATAATTTCTCTGTGAAAGTCCATTGGGAACTCTCCAACTTGCTGATGAGTCGACCCATGTCAGGACCAGTGTCTATAATTCTCAGTTGAATAGCACCTTTCGGTATGTGAGTACATTTAACTGCACATAACTTCCAGTTGAGCAACAGGTGTAGACTATATACGTGACTAGCCACTAAGTAGTACTTGTTAACATTCTGTTTCAATGTCAATCCTCTAGCAACTATAGCTGTATCAACATTACGAATCAGAATATTTATTTCATCAATGGCATGGAAGTAAATTGTCAAATGAATTCTTATTTAGTGAAATACTACGATTTTTGTAAAACGACTATCACTTCAAAATCCAAACTGAACCACTCGGTTTCTACCTCGTCTTGTTCAAAATCACTGCTACATGCCGCAACACATTTACTGCATAAACATCACGTCCACAGGTTGTTCCATAATTTTCCTGCACTTACTGTGGTGTTTCTTGTGAGCAGTTGCTTATAAGGTTTTCGATAAATTGAAATATTACAATTGTTTATATCACTCACAGATTATGGCGCACGACGATGAAATCACTGGATCTACGGTTGCTAATAAAATGTGTCTAAATTGGCTAAAAATAATCTGTTTGCATAGTCTTAATTTCAGACTGACAATTTTGCTTCTAGTTTGTTGATGTTCTTTGAACACAGGCACAGTGTCCAACTGATATGACTAAAGATTTATTCACTTTGAGATCCAGCGCCAGGCTTCCAGCAACATAAGATATATCATAACCACCAGCAGTACCTAGAGGGTCAACTCATCAACAACTTGGAGAGTTCCCCATGGACTATCACAGAGAAAATTGTGAACTTCAATGCATATCGCATGGACTTATGAACATTACCTATAGTGAAAGCTGTGTGAATGTCAGTGATGCCAGTGCACGCATGGGTCAACTTCTCAAGAACTGACAACACTCTTTGATCTCGAGAGAAGTGTCTGGTATCGCATTTGCTTCATTCTCTCTTTTCTACTTGAATTTATGTGCAATAACAATGTATACACTTGAAGAACATTGCAGTATGATCTTAGGAATTGTAGATACTGCTACTACACTGTTTCCATTCTTCAATAACTGGCAGAACTGTGACATCAGCAGAAATCAATGGTGTGGCTAGTTGTGCCTAGTTTACACCTGTTGCTCAACTGGAAGTTATGTGCAGTGAAATGTACTCACATAATGAAAGCTGGTATTTAACTGAGAATTGTAGACATTGGACCTGACATGGGTCGACTCATCAGCAAGTCGGAGAGTTCCCAATGGACTTTCACAGAAAAATTATGAACTTTAATGCATATTGCTTGGACTTAATGCACACTAGTCATTACCTATGATGAAGCTACACACTTTTATTTAGTGCATATTGCATGGACTTACATTAATTGATGAACTTTACTTCAGTGCATATAAGTTTATAACATAGACTTATATTATATAACTAAATAACGCAGTCATTTTCCAAATATAATTCAGAAGTAAAATAGTAGGTCAAACTGCAGGTTGTACCAAAACTTGATGCTATGCCACATTAATGTCAATTAATGTATCTGATATGTGTAATCCCTCTAAAGTCCAGTATGCAATTTTATTAATAAATTACACTATATAATAGGTGAAGTGCAAAATGTAGGTCAAGTACATGTAAGTTATGCTGTCATAACCACATACAAAAAGTTTACATAGCATATAAGTCATTATATTAGTGAGTTTGCTTCCGAACTACAACTGCCAAGTTCCTCATTCATTTTCAGATCAATTATATCATTAATAGGAATTAATACCATTATGTAGGTTAAATCTAGGTCAGAATGCAGGTCAACTGCAAAAGTCAAGGCAAAGTTATGAAAAACAATTACATTTCTAACACCTAGCCCTAGCTCTAGGTGTTTATCAAGTTTGATGGTGCATGTATGAATTACTTACGCAAGCTCTTCCATTATATAAGTCAACTGTGAAATATATGTCAAGTTGTAAACCTGTTTTACAGATTACATAGTAATAAAGCCATTACATTGGCAGTCTTCATACTTCAAATGTTAACAGTGCACATCTTAAAGCAGAATTGTGTCATCAATAAAAAGTTAATGCAAATGCATTGGGCCAAATAATACTATAGAAACACATGGGAATGTAACTGTAAAGGTCAAGTCAAGGTCACAAAATAATTCACATATCAAAGGGTTTATCAAGATTCATGGTGAATTTATGAATTAATTATGCAATATATTCGAGTATATAGTTCATATGTGAAATATAGGTCAAATAATTAGGTCAAGTTCTAATAACCGTTTAAAGTGTCTATAAAGTTGCTATATTCACAGTTTTTATATTTAAATGTTAGCAAGGCTCATTACCTAAACAATTTTACCAACATTATACCATTATACCATTAGTCTATCTGTAGAACACTTTTTGAAATGGTGAACATTTTTACACTAACCAGTGAATTATCGAGTGTGTGCCAAAGTTTAACCGCAGTAACAGAAATACACATATTTTTAAAGTTAATACGTACATAGATTTGCTTGAAGTTACATTTATGCCTGGATGAATATCGTGATTCATGTATTCTGAATAATTTGTGTACATTCATTGGTAATTTATATAACAATATGCCTTAAACATAATTATAGCAGGTTTTAGTTTGACAAGATCTGGTGTTTTAAGAATATGTACATTGTGAAAGAGTAAGTTTGTGCGATCAAGTCTTTTGGCACCACAAATTAATCTTATAACCCTTTTCTGTAATAAAACTAAACAATGAATAATTAACACCATACTGTGGGTCAAATATAGGTCAGATATAATATCTAGGTCAACTTTGAAGGTCAAATCAAGGTCACAACAAATTATATTTCCCAAAGGGTTGACCCATTTTTAGTTTCACATGCGTAAGTTAAATGGTTCCAATGTTATTACTGGTTTCCAACCTATTTCATGCAGTCATTATACAACCTGTGCACAAGAAATGGACCAAAATACAATATAAAAAAATGCAGCAATTTTAAGATTTAAAATGTTTATTTCTCCCTAAATACTGAAGATTTCAAAAACGTTTTATTAACTACATATTATTATCTATCACATGGCACCATCTAAATGATGGTATAACATATTCAATTTTTTTTATATACCTAACCTATATTATGATATCCATCGACTTCATACCTCATCGTCCAGACCAGAGCCAGAGGCAGAGCCAGTTACCCTTATGCAGAATTCCGACCCGCTTCAATTTTGCCATTATAACTGCATATTTGTCTATATTGGATACCTCACACAAACTCTAATCCTAAACATGATCAATCAGCATTCCCAGGTATATTTATGTTTAAAAAATATTGCATTTTTAGACCCAAATAGTGCTCCGATTTGTGCCAGTCGCAAGCGCAGCGATGCATGTGTCACGGCGCCGTGCACATGGAATGAGCGATAAACAGTTTGTTTATGCCGACTGCGCTGTCTTTTCGACTTCAAAAGTATGCCAAGACGCGCTGTTTATAAAACATAAATATGCGCAAGATGATATTAAATGATTGAATTAACAAGATCAATTATCAAATGTTAACAAAATCAAAGATACAGTTACAATGGCAAAATTTAGGTGGGTCCGAATTCTGCATAACTGCCGGCTAGTATGATATCCTGCGAATTCAGACGGGCACCGTTTCATAAAATGCCAATTTCACGTCAAGCTCAAACTAATAAATATCTCTTCGAATTAATCAAGTCAGTTTTAATTAATTAAAATATCAGGATATCGATGTCTATACTTACATAATTACATGTCATGATTATCAGACGACGACGACGCTGGCAGAACCGCTATGCCGGTATAATCCTTTATTTTCGACATCTTACGTCACCTGGAGCCTAGAAAACTTGCAAGGTTTACGTAACCATTGTGCCCGTTTTTTATAACTTGCGTCTGCCAGATTCCACAACGAATCTTTCACGAGAAAGCGCAACAAATAATGGGCTTCCACAAATCCACGTTAGTCGCTAGAGGCGCTTATACGCTGAGACCGTAGTTGCGTCTCAGCGCCTCCAGCGACTAACGTGGATTTATTTACATGTTTTGCTGAACGCTTGTTTAAATCATCCTCAATTAGCTATTTACCGTGCAGGCGCGTAGCGAGCGAGAGTTTGTATGTTGGCATGCCGTATGTGTGGTCAATAGACAGAACAGCATGCCGTATGTTCAATAGACAGAACAGCCAAAACAACGCCATCTTAGCACTGAATTCAATCGAACGTCCCGCGACGTTTCATCGACTGTAAATGTACATTAATGTAGATATTATGCTTTCATATTGGCGGACATGTTATACGATATCAATATTTAACTATGTCTGAAACCGTAGTACTCTCGTGTGATGCATACGGTGAGCTATAGATGATTTGAAACATCCTTTCCGGTATCGAGCCAGCAAACCTGTCGTCGGGCCACCAGTCGACGTTCCATCGGTTGTAAATGTTCATTAATGTACATATTATACCTTCACATTGACGGACATGTCAGACTGTATCCATATTTAGTTATGTGTGAGGCTTCGGAGCCATGCGAGTTCAACAGCTGATTGTAGGATGATTTAAACAAGCGTTCCACAAAATGTTTGGAAAACAGTGCCGCATTTTATACACGTCAAGAATACGTAAAAGACGGCACACAGACCCTTGTTGTGGTACCTCATTGAGTCGAGAGTTTTGCGAAACCCATCGTTGGCCATTTACAACCTTGACCTTAGAGTACTGCTCTTCGCTGATTGGTTTGCAAAACATACATCCAGCGTTTTTTTTTGTGTCGCCGTAAGCTTGTAACTTTGCGTGAACATTTTGAACGGTTACGTTAGGGCGACACTATTTAGGCGACACCAAAAGTATATCTCTTAATTTTAACTATTGCTTACAAAAACGTTCGGCACTGTATTATAGTAGATGGTTTATACATATTAGACTAATTTTTATGTAATTGTTATGCTTAGTTGAATATATACAAACTGTCGCCCAACCCTTGCGATTTACAAGGTGTCGCCTAACCCTTGGATTTATCCATATATATATGTTGTGCATATACCACCGCCTACGGGACACCGCGGTTTTATCCATATATATATATATATATATATATATATATATATATATATATATATATATATATATATATATATATATACATATATATATATTTATATATATATATACATATATATATATATATATATATATATATATATATATATATATATATATATATATATATATATATATATATATATATATATATATATATATAATACACACACAGTCATATATATATATATAAATATATATATATATATATATATATATATATATATATATATATATATATATATATATATATATATTTATATATATATATAAGGTTAAATGCTGCATAGGGAGACCAGTTGTGCATATACCACCGCCTACGGGACACCGCGGTTTTAAGGAGACCGCAGCCGGTCTCCGCAATGTTTTGAGGTATGATTGCGTAACTACTGCAATTTATGTTACGATTTCCTTGCTAGTGGAGATAGTTTAGACATAAAGGAATTAACTTATGCCATTATTCGGAACTTTATTTTATATTTTGATTGATTTTTAGCACCTTTATTTTAAACCCTTGTATATTTTGAAGTGCCTAAGGCACCGCGTACGGGACTCCGGCAGAAAAGTGCTTATAGTTTAAAAGTGTTACTATATATTGATTGAGGGGTTAGTGTTTCGTGTTCAGTGTAATATATGCTCGTTGGATATGTATTAATTTTAATAAATATGTAAACACATTAATAAAACAAATATTTTACGGACCTCCAAGCCATACATCGAACATTTGTTGAATGCGGTGACGACAATTTTACGACATTCGACACACACACAATGAACTCAATAAGCTAGCATACTTTGACTGATTAATGTGGTATTATAAACGCCGAAGTTGTGCTTTTTCATTTGAATATGTGTATTTATTTAATATTGTGTAGGTTAACGATGTCTTAACATTATGTAGCTAATGTCGTAAAGCGCCAGTGGACGGCAACAACAACATTCGCCAGTAACGAAGTATAGGTGAGTTCATTGAAAACATGCAGTTTTTATATTATTTAGGGTTACGTTTATAGAACACATTGCGTGAATTCTCCGGAAATAACCATCTTTGTTAGATGCATGCAATTGTATGCAATTGAAGCTGAATGATACCCCTATATTTAGTTAAACTTAAAAGTAACGAAGTGGTTACGTAGCCGAGCATCGGAACGCTGTACCTCGGCGTTATATGTCCGAGCACTCAACGCGCATGCGCCAATTGTCACGTGTTGCATCTTGCTTCCGCTCTTTCTCACGGCAGCCGAGCATGGGTTGAGCCTGAGGTTCGGATTAACGTAGGCGATGGTTTTGACGCAAATAAAGGAAATAAAACAGCCGTGCAACTCTACATTGACCACAGGTGGGATTGTAAGACATCGGCTGCGTCGGAGGCTCTATATCCTGGCTGCGCTGGCAAGATTAAACCCGAGCACAAGTACTTCGAAGACAAATGCCAGTCGATTCGGCTCACAGACAACTCGGCCCGGGCCGACCCGGCTCAAGATAACTCGTCGCCGATCTTGAGACGACGTCCATTTGAGACAACTGGGGACATTTGCTTAAATTCTGCACAACCTCAATTTTGCTGTTATCACTATCTTTATCGAATTGCAATATGATATTTTTAACCACAGAATAAGTGTCAGTTTTATTTTACAATAATAATATAATTCATGCTTAATGTTATTATACTAGTTATTGTTTTTCTTGATTAATTTTATATTAGTGAAATAGTTATGTGCATTATTACGTTTTTAATACAATATTTATTGATATAAATATAATATAAATTACATTAGTGCAACACACGAGTATGCTTTACATTACTGTGTCAGATTGCAAGTCGATTTATCTTCGCGCATGACGCGTACATACGTCACTTAAATATTAATGTTACCCAGGTAATCATCATTGTATACATTTTCTTTTGTCATCTTCCAGTAATAAACTGCTACATACAATATTGCTACATTACACATGTGTGTATTTAATAATTCTGCATAAAGTAATACAGCAGATATATAATTTCAGGAAACAGCAACTATATTCATATTATTTGTGCCACAGTAACTATTATAAGCTGCAAATAAATAGTATCTTCTAAAGTACACATATTACTTATAATCTTTTTCTAATGGAACTGGCTCTATTAAAATGATAATATTAAATTTACTTTATAAAAACATGAAGTCCATAAATTATTCTGCTATACTACAGCAATTACAATCTGCAGTTCTCAAAACGCAATTATTTTGGCCTGTTATGCCCTATGAATAAAATAAATTCATCAACCAGCCATATGCTGTATGGTGCCCCTGTTGTTTCTTTCGGTGCTCATGTAATTATTAATAATGCTCATATTTATTAATTATAATGTCGTTATGGGTATATATTACGTACTTAGATTCATACCATTAACGCAAAAAAACATTTATAATCATGCAATTGGGCTTATACATTTTAAGTATTTATTTCATTTTTTCCATAGGCTATCACTTGTTATAATGGACTTATAAATATTAATCGAATATCCTTATGAATCGCTAGTAGCAGTAGTACGATTACGCACCCGTACTGATACTGATGCGAAGGGTAACGTACAAAAAGTACGACCAAGAAATCGCCTGTGCGTTGAATGCTTGGACCTTTATCACAAACAAACACGGTTCCGATGTTCGGCCTGCTACACCGCGTCCGAGCACCGGGGAAAGTCAAAGTAGGCGCATGCGCGTTAAGTGCTCGGACCTTTATCACCAGCGAACACGGTTCCGATGCTCGGCTACGCAACAGGGGTCAGAGCACAGTTAGACTTCCTGGTGTAACCCATACGAATGTAGTACCTTAATAATGGTGTTATTTGAGATTTTGAAAAATTCTTTTTATGTGAAATGAGTACAGTAGGACAGGCATACTAGTAGGTTCAGTGCTATGATATATCTGCAGTGCAATGACGCATGTTAGGCAGAGTGTAGTTGGCGTAGTGATTTTTAGCCATTTTTTCTTACATGACCCTGCGAATGCAGAAAAGCGTGCTAAGTTTGGTCAATTTTGAGGGGCAGAACACATGCATGCATTTTAATAGAGCCTGAGATATGCTTTTTTGACGAAATTTGATCAGCATATCAGTGACATGACTGCAGTGAGTGTGTTAAAATTTAGATTTTTTCTCAGGTCCAGTTTCCTTATAATCTGACAAAACGTTAACATGCCCGCCAATGGGAAAATCAACTGTGCTCTGTGCCCTAATAACTGGGTTAGGAAGCTCCATGGCAACAGAAATGCTAGGTGCCATTTTTGCATTTCAGATGATGTTGCTGCTACAGAGGTGTGTGAGAAATGTAGTTTTGTCCACAAATGGTCACTGTTATGTGTGAAAAAGTTCTTGAAGATGTAAATATATGCCAAATATGAAATATGGTGCTAGTATGGCTTTACACAGGGGACACAAACAAAGTTATGATGGCTGGCACATGTATCGTGACAGCTATTTTGATTTTTGTAGAAAAACAGAATCATTCATGCTGACTCTATGTACGGTTTAGTCTAAAAAAGACTCAATGCATGCCATGTATCAACTTTATTATTTTGGATTGACACTGTGTTGGTAAAAACAGGAGTTACTGTCTGCATCAGGACATATGCTTTGGGCATGGGCAATTTGAAGACTACTTATTAAACCTGGACATTGAAATAATGCTGAAGTCAAACTTACTATTTTAAGTGGTGTAGAATGCTCTGGACTATATATAATGAAGAGACTGCTGTCATTTCAGCGTTGATGATGACATTTTTGTGTTGGAGGTTCTCTGCATGCATGACTCAGATGTAACGCTCTTAACTGCATAGGCCAGGTAACTCAGCCATTCCTCCATTGTGGTCGCATGTATTGGTATGTCTCGGCAAGTTGATCATGTATTTTCAAAAGGGCTATATACTGTATATTGAGTGTACAGAAGCGTTGCATTGAAATGTGCATGTGCATGTATGTGCACACACATATGCGTGTATATACGTACATGCACGCATGCACGCGCGGGCACACACACACTCTGTCTGGTTTTGTCTAGTCATTATTTGCCTTGAGTAGTTGTGTCAGTCTTCATCCAACTGTGTTGAACCCTGTGAGTAAGGAGGCTCACCAAGTTGTCAAAGTTGTCAAAATTGTATATGTTCTCTCCTTTTTATCATAGGTATCACTGCTAATATGAAATATACGTTTCAGGCCATGTATTTTCTGCTTTATCAATGTGTGAAATAAAATATATGTCCTAATTACCATTTCAATGCCAGTTGTTATAAGCAATGTGCATATTGCCTATGGCCAAAGTAACTATCGTTATCATTGACACAGTGTGGTTTCAATGTAATATTTTATTCTCTCATACATAAAGTGTTATGTCATAGGTTCATGATATGGTTGACTTTTTTCTCAAACCACCAGCATTAAGTCTTATTTCCACCACACTACAGAATGCATTCCCAATGCTTATTTTTTGCATCCTTCATTGCACCAAATGCAGACCAATTCCAATGAGTATTGTCACTGAATACCATAATTCAACTTTTAGGAGCCAAGGCCATCTTGTCAGTCTAAAATCCTCATCAAGAGTGCCTGGATGGTCAGTTTTTTATGGGGGGTGGGGTAACATTATAAGCTATGTATTATTTGCTTAAAGAGATATGTCAAGACTGAATACATGACATGAAAGAGGAATAAGTCATCTGTCTATCTATACCACTGACACATGTCTGTCACTAGCTGTCCTCAAAGGAAAGTCCAAGATGCATCAGGTTTTATGACAGGCTTACAGGAAGTGTGACTGGGGATGCCTTTGATGTGATATTGGCCTGTAAGCTCTGTGAGGATACAGCAATCATTGATCCATTGTTCTGAGCATGTGCACTAATTGGGCTGTGTAATGACATTACATTTGACAAGTTGTGTTACCTCACTTTTCTGAAATCCCCATTTTAAAGTGAACTATGGACATTATTATGTAGGGTAGGAGTGACATAACTGTTTTTGTAAAAAAATTATTTCACAATATGGTAACAACAGACTATGCATGATTTTCTTGCAGATTATATGGTTGGCTGTCACAGACATATTCTCTATGCATATATACGCAAGCTGTCAGTTGCAGTGTGGTCAGCACCATAAGAGGGTTTTTGTTTATTTATACAATATTGGCCCATAAAATAAGGCGCGGGTGGTCATTTGTAAAGTGGGTAAAAAAATACCAGATTAAGGGATGACATTGATTTTTTGGCCTCCTGCATGATATATATGTAGCTTTCAAAAGAGCCTAAATTAAAGGTTTAAAAAAAAAATCAAAATTCCTAATAACTGGGTTAGGAAGCTCCATGGCAACAGAAATGCTAGGTGCCATTTTTGCATTTCAGATGATGTTGCTGCTACAGAGGTGTGTGAGAAATGTAGTTTTGTCCACAAATGGTCACTGTTATGTGTGAAAAAGTTCTTGAAGATGTAAATATATGCCAAATATGAAATATGGTGCTAGTATGGCTTTACACAGGGGACACAAACAAAGTTATGATGGCTGGCACATGTATCGTGACAGCTATTTTGATTTTTGTAGAAAAACAGAATCATTCATGCTGACTCTATGTACGGTTTAGTCTAAAAAAGACTCAATGCATGCCATGTATCAACTTTATTATTTTGGATTGACACTGTGTTGGTAAAAACAGGAGTTACTGTCTGCATCAGGACATATGCTTTGGGCATGGGCAATTTGAAGACTACTTATTAAACCTGGACATTGAAATAATGCTGAAGTCAAACTTACTATTTTAAGTGGTGTAGAATGCTCTGGACTGTATATAATGAAGAGACTGCTGTCATTTCAGCGTTGATGATGACATTTTTGTGATGGAGGTTCTCTGCATGCATGACTCAGATGTAACGCTCTTAACTGCATAGGCCAGGTAACTCAGCCATTCCTCCATTGTGGTCGCATGTATTGGTATGTCTCGGCAAGTTGATCATGTATTTTCAAAAGGGCTATATACTGTATATTGAGTGTACAGAAGCGTTGCATTGAAATGTGCATGTGCATGTATGTGCACACACATATGCGTGTATATACGTACATGCACGCATGCACGCGTGGGCACACACACACTCTGTCTGGTTTTGTCTAGTCATTATTTGCCTTGAGTAGTTGTGTCAGTCTTCATCCAACTGTGTTGAACCCTGTGAGTAAGGAGGCTCACCAAGTTGTCAAAGTTGTCAAAATTGTATATGTTCTCTCCTTTTTATCATAGGTATCACTGCTAATATGAAATATACGTTTCAGGCCATGTATTTTCTGCTTTATCAATGTGTGAAATAAAATATATGTCCTAATTACCATTTCAATGCCAGTTGTTATAAGCAATGTGCATATTGCCTATGGCCAAAGTAACTATCGTTGTCATTGACACAGTGTGGTTTCAATGTAATATTTTATTCTCTCATACATAAAGTGTTATGTCATAGGTTCATGATATGGTTGACTTTTTTCTCAAACCACCAGCATTAAGTCTTATTTCCACCACACTACAGAATGCATTCCCAATGCTTATTTTTTTCATCCTTCATTGCACCAAATGCAGACCAATTCCAATGAGTATTGTCACTGAATACCATAATTCAACTTTTAGGAGCCAAGGCCATCTTGTCAGTCTAAAATCCTCATCAAGAGTGCCTGGATGGTCAGTTTTTTATGGGGGGTGGGGTAACATTATAAGCTATGTATTATTTGCTTAAAGAGATATGTCAAGACTGAATACATGACATGAAAGAGGAATAAGTCATCTGTCTATCTATACCACTGACACATGTCTGTCACTAGCTGTCCTCAAAGGAAAGTCCAAGATGCATCAGGTTTTATGACAGGCTTACAGGAAGTGTGACTGGGGATGCCTTTGATGTGATATTGGCCTGTAAGCTCTGTGAGGATACAGCAATCATTGATCCATTGTTCTGAGCATGTGCACTAATTGGGCTGTGTAATGACATTACATTTGACAAGTTGTGTTACCTCACTTTTCTGAAATCCCCATTTTAAAGTGAACTATGGACATTATTATGTAGGGTAGGAGTGACATAACTGTTTTTGTAAAAAAAATTATTTCACAATATGGTAACAACAGACTATGCATGATTTTCTTGCAGATTATATGGTTGGCTGTCACAGACATATTCTCTATGCATATATACGCAAGCTGTCAGTTGCAGTGTGGTCAGCACCATAAGAGGGTTTTTGTTTATTTATACAATATTGGCCCATAAAATAAGGCGCGGGTGGTCATTTGTAAAGTGGGTAAAAAAATACCAGATTAAGGGATGACATTGATTTTTTGGCCTCCTGCATGATATATATGTAGCTTTCAAAAGAGCCTAAATTAAAGGTTTAAAAAAAAAATCAAAATTCCTAATAACTGGGTTAGGAAGCTCCATGGCAACAGAAATGCTAGGTGCCATTTTTGCATTTCAGATGATGTTGCTGCTACAGAGGTGTGTGAGAAATGTAGTTTTGTCCACAAATGGTCACTGTTATGTGTGAAAAAGTTCTTGAAGATGTAAATATATGTCAAATATGAAATATGGTGCTAGTATGGCTTTACACAGGGGACACAAACAAAGTTATGATGGCTGGCACATGTATCGTGACAGCTATTTTGATTTTTGTAGAAAAACAGAATCATTCATGCTGACTCTATGTACGGTTTAGTCTAAAAAAGACTCAATGCATGCCATGTATCAACTTTATTATTTTGGATTGACACTGTGTTGGTAAAAACAGGAGTTACTGTCTGCATCAGGACATATGCTTTGGGCATGGGCAATTTGAAGACTACTTATTAAACCTGGACATTGAAATAATGCTGAAGTCAAACTTACTATTTTAAGTGGTGTAGAATGCTCTGGACTGTATATAATGAAGAGACTGCTGTCATTTCAGCGTTGATGATGACATTTTTGTGATGGAGGTTCTCTGCATGCATGACTCAGATGTAACGCTCTTAACTGCATAGGCCAGGTAACTCAGCCATTCCTCCATTGTGGTCGCATGTATTGGTATGTCTCGGCAAGTTGATCATGTATTTTCAAAAGGGCTATATACTGTATATTGAGTGTACAGAAGCGTTGCATTGAAATGTGCATGTGCATGTATGTGCACACACATATGCGTGTATATACGTACATGCACGCATGCACGCGTGGGCACACACACACTCTGTCTGGTTTTGTCTAGTCATTATTTGCCTTGAGTAGTTGTGTCAGTCTTCATCCAACTGTGTTGAACCCTGTGAGTAAGGAGGCTCACCAAGTTGTCAAAGTTGTCAAAATTGTATATGTTCTCTCCTTTTTATCATAGGTATCACTGCTAATATGAAATATACGTTTCAGGCCATGTATTTTCTGCTTTATCAATGTGTGAAATAAAATATATGTCCTAATTACCATTTCAATGCCAGTTGTTATAAGCAATGTGCATATTGCCTATGGCCAAAGTAACTATCGTTGTCATTGACACAGTGTGGTTTCAATGTAATATTTTATTCTCTCATACATAAAGTGTTATGTCATAGGTTCATGATATGGTTGACTTTTTTCTCAAACCACCAGCATTAAGTCTTATTTCCACCACACTACAGAATGCATTCCCAATGCTTATTTTTTTCATCCTTCATTGCACCAAATGCAGACCAATTCCAATGAGTATTGTCACTGAATACCATAATTCAACTTTTAGGAGCCAAGGCCATCTTGTCAGTCTAAAATCCTCATCAAGAGTGCCTGGATGGTCAGTTTTTTATGGGGGGTGGGGTAACATTATAAGCTATGTATTATTTGCTTAAAGAGATATGTCAAGACTGAATACATGACATGAAAGAGGAATAAGTCATCTGTCTATCTATACCACTGACACATGTCTGTCACTAGCTGTCCTCAAAGGAAAGTCCAAGATGCATCAGGTTTTATGACAGGCTTACAGGAAGTGTGACTGGGGATGCCTTTGATGTGATATTGGCCTGTAAGCTCTGTGAGGATACAGCAATCATTGATCCATTGTTCTGAGCATGTGCACTAATTGGGCTGTGTAATGACATTACATTTGACAAGTTGTGTTACCTCACTTTTCTGAAATCCCCATTTTAAAGTGAACTATGGACATTATTATGTAGGGTAGGAGTGACATAACTGTTTTTGTAAAAAAAATTATTTCACAATATGGTAACAACAGACTATGCATGATTTTCTTGCAGATTATATGGTTGGCTGTCACAGACATATTCTCTATGCATATATACGCAAGCTGTCAGTTGCAGTGTGGTCAGCACCATAAGAGGGTTTTTGTTTATTTATACAATATTGGCCCATAAAATAAGGCGCGGGTGGTCATTTGTAAAGTGGGTAAAAAAATACCAGATTAAGGGATGACATTGATTTTTTGGCCTCCTGCATGATATATATGTAGCTTTCAAAAGAGCCTAAATTAAAGGTTTAAAAAAAAAATCAAAATTCCTAATAACTGGGTTAGGAAGCTCCATGGCAACAGAAATGCTAGGTGCCATTTTTGCATTTCAGATGATGTTGCTGCTACAGAGGTGTGTGAGAAATGTAGTTTTGTCCACAAATGGTCACTGTTATGTGTGAAAAAGTTCTTGAAGATGTAAATATATGCCAAATATGAAATATGGTGCTAGTATGGCTTTACACAGGGGACACAAACAAAGTTATGATGGCTGGCACATGTATCGTGACAGCTATTTTGATTTTTGTAGAAAAACAGAATCATTCATGCTGACTCTATGTACGGTTTAGTCTAAAAAAGACTCAATGCATGCCATGTATCAACTTTATTATTTTGGATTGACACTGTGTTGGTAAAAACAGGAGTTACTGTCTGCATCAGGACATATGCTTTGGGCATGGGCAATTTGAAGACTACTTATTAAACCTGGACATTGAAATAATGCTGAAGTCAAACTTACTATTTTAAGTGGTGTAGAATGCTCTGGACTGTATATAATGAAGAGACTGCTGTCATTTCAGCGTTGATGATGACATTTTTGTGATGGAGGTTCTCTGCATGCATGACTCAGATGTAACGCTCTTAACTGCATAGGCCAGGTAACTCAGCCATTCCTCCATTGTGGTCGCATGTATTGGTATGTCTCGGCAAGTTGATCATGTATTTTCAAAAGGGCTATATACTGTATATTGAGTGTACAGAAGCGTTGCATTGAAATGTGCATGTGCATGTATGTGCACACACATATGCGTGTATATACGTACATGCACGCATGCACGCGTGGGCACACACACACTCTGTCTGGTTTTGTCTAGTCATTATTTGCCTTGAGTAGTTGTGTCAGTCTTCATCCAACTGTGTTGAACCCTGTGAGTAAGGAGGCTCACCAAGTTGTCAAAGTTGTCAAAATTGTATATGTTCTCTCCTTTTTATCATAGGTATCACTGCTAATATGAAATATACGTTTCAGGCCATGTATTTTCTGCTTTATCAATGTGTGAAATAAAATATATGTCCTAATTACCATTTCAATGCCAGTTGTTATAAGCAATGTGCATATTGCCTATGGCCAAAGTAACTATCGTTGTCATTGACACAGTGTGGTTTCAATGTAATATTTTATTCTCTCATACATAAAGTGTTATGTCATAGGTTCATGATATGGTTGACTTTTTTCTCAAACCACCAGCATTAAGTCTTATTTCCACCACACTACAGAATGCATTCCCAATGCTTATTTTTTTCATCCTTCATTGCACCAAATGCAGACCAATTCCAATGAGTATTGTCACTGAATACCATAATTCAACTTTTAGGAGCCAAGGCCATCTTGTCAGTCTAAAATCCTCATCAAGAGTGCCTGGATGGTCAGTTTTTTATGGGGGGTGGGGTAACATTATAAGCTATGTATTATTTGCTTAAAGAGATATGTCAAGACTGAATACATGACATGAAAGAGGAATAAGTCATCTGTCTATCTATACCACTGACACATGTCTGTCACTAGCTGTCCTCAAAGGAAAGTCCAAGATGCATCAGGTTTTATGACAGGCTTACAGGAAGTGTGACTGGGGATGCCTTTGATGTGATATTGGCCTGTAAGCTCTGTGAGGATACAGCAATCATTGATCCATTGTTCTGAGCATGTGCACTAATTGGGCTGTGTAATGACATTACATTTGACAAGTTGTGTTACCTCACTTTTCTGAAATCCCCATTTTAAAGTGAACTATGGACATTATTATGTAGGGTAGGAGTGACATAACTGTTTTTGTAAAAAAAATTATTTCACAATATGGTAACAACAGACTATGCATGATTTTCTTGCAGATTATATGGTTGGCTGTCACAGACATATTCTCTATGCATATATACGCAAGCTGTCAGTTGCAGTGTGGTCAGCACCATAAGAGGGTTTTTGTTTATTTATACAATATTGGCCCATAAAATAAGGCGCGGGTGGTCATTTGTAAAGTGGGTAAAAAAATACCAGATTAAGGGATGACATTGATTTTTTGGCCTCCTGCATGATATATATGTAGCTTTCAAAAGAGCCTAAATTAAAGGTTTAAAAAAAAAATCAAAATTCCTAATAACTGGGTTAGGAAGCTCCATGGCAACAGAAATGCTAGGTGCCATTTTTGCATTTCAGATGATGTTGCTGCTACAGAGGTGTGTGAGAAATGTAGTTTTGTCCACAAATGGTCACTGTTATGTGTGAAAAAGTTCTTGAAGATGTAAATATATGTCAAATATGAAATATGGTGCTAGTATGGCTTTACACAGGGGACACAAACAAAGTTATGATGGCTGGCACATGTATCGTGACAGCTATTTTGATTTTTGTAGAAAAACAGAATCATTCATGCTGACTCTATGTACGGTTTAGTCTAAAAAAGACTCAATGCATGCCATGTATCAACTTTATTATTTTGGATTGACACTGTGTTGGTAAAAACAGGAGTTACTGTCTGCATCAGGACATATGCTTTGGGCATGGGCAATTTGAAGACTACTTATTAAACCTGGACATTGAAATAATGCTGAAGTCAAACTTACTATTTTAAGTGGTGTAGAATGCTCTGGACTGTATATAATGAAGAGACTGCTGTCATTTCAGCGTTGATGATGACATTTTTGTGATGGAGGTTCTCTGCATGCATGACTCAGATGTAACGCTCTTAACTGCATAGGCCAGGTAACTCAGCCATTCCTCCATTGTGGTCGCATGTATTGGTATGTCTCGGCAAGTTGATCATGTATTTTCAAAAGGGCTATATACTGTATATTGAGTGTACAGAAGCGTTGCATTGAAATGTGCATGTGCATGTATGTGCACACACATATGCGTGTATATACGTACATGCACGCATGCACGCGTGGGCACACACACACTCTGTCTGGTTTTGTCTAGTCATTATTTGCCTTGAGTAGTTGTGTCAGTCTTCATCCAACTGTGTTGAACCCTGTGAGTAAGGAGGCTCACCAAGTTGTCAAAGTTGTCAAAATTGTATATGTTCTCTCCTTTTTATCATAGGTATCACTGCTAATATGAAATATACGTTTCAGGCCATGTATTTTCTGCTTTATCAATGTGTGAAATAAAATATATGTCCTAATTACCATTTCAATGCCAGTTGTTATAAGCAATGTGCATATTGCCTATGGCCAAAGTAACTATCGTTGTCATTGACACAGTGTGGTTTCAATGTAATATTTTATTCTCTCATACATAAAGTGTTATGTCATAGGTTCATGATATGGTTGACTTTTTTCTCAAACCACCAGCATTAAGTCTTATTTCCACCACACTACAGAATGCATTCCCAATGCTTATTTTTTTCATCCTTCATTGCACCAAATGCAGACCAATTCCAATGAGTATTGTCACTGAATACCATAATTCAACTTTTAGGAGCCAAGGCCATCTTGTCAGTCTAAAATCCTCATCAAGAGTGCCTGGATGGTCAGTTTTTTATGGGGGGTGGGGTAACATTATAAGCTATGTATTATTTGCTTAAAGAGATATGTCAAGACTGAATACATGACATGAAAGAGGAATAAGTCATCTGTCTATCTATACCACTGACACATGTCTGTCACTAGCTGTCCTCAAAGGAAAGTCCAAGATGCATCAGGTTTTATGACAGGCTTACAGGAAGTGTGACTGGGGATGCCTTTGATGTGATATTGGCCTGTAAGCTCTGTGAGGATACAGCAATCATTGATCCATTGTTCTGAGCATGTGCACTAATTGGGCTGTGTAATGACATTACATTTGACAAGTTGTGTTACCTCACTTTTCTGAAATCCCCATTTTAAAGTGAACTATGGACATTATTATGTAGGGTAGGAGTGACATAACTGTTTTTGTAAAAAAAATTATTTCACAATATGGTAACAACAGACTATGCATGATTTTCTTGCAGATTATATGGTTGGCTGTCACAGACATATTCTCTATGCATATATACGCAAGCTGTCAGTTGCAGTGTGGTCAGCACCATAAGAGGGTTTTTGTTTATTTATACAATATTGGCCCATAAAATAAGGCGCGGGTGGTCATTTGTAAAGTGGGTAAAAAAATACCAGATTAAGGGATGACATTGATTTTTTGGCCTCCTGCATGATATATATGTAGCTTTCAAAAGAGCCTAAATTAAAGGTTTAAAAAAAAAATCAAAATTCCTAATAACTGGGTTAGGAAGCTCCATGGCAACAGAAATGCTAGGTGCCATTTTTGCATTTCAGATGATGTTGCTGCTACAGAGGTGTGTGAGAAATGTAGTTTTGTCCACAAATGGTCACTGTTATGTGTGAAAAAGTTCTTGAAGATGTAAATATATGTCAAATATGAAATATGGTGCTAGTATGGCTTTACACAGGGGACACAAACAAAGTTATGATGGCTGGCACATGTATCGTGACAGCTATTTTGATTTTTGTAGAAAAACAGAATCATTCATGCTGACTCTATGTACGGTTTAGTCTAAAAAAGACTCAATGCATGCCATGTATCAACTTTATTATTTTGGATTGACACTGTGTTGGTAAAAACAGGAGTTACTGTCTGCATCAGGACATATGCTTTGGGCATGGGCAATTTGAAGACTACTTATTAAACCTGGACATTGAAATAATGCTGAAGTCAAACTTACTATTTTAAGTGGTGTAGAATGCTCTGGACTGTATATAATGAAGAGACTGCTGTCATTTCAGCGTTGATGATGACATTTTTGTGTTGGAGGTTCTCTGCATGCATGACTCAGATGTAACGCTCTTAACTGCATAGGCCAGGTAACTCAGCCATTCCTCCATTGTGGTCGCATGTATTGGTATGTCTCGGCAAGTTGATCATGTATTTTCAAAAGGGCTATATACTGTATATTGAGTGTACAGAAGCGTTGCATTGAAATGTGCATGTGCATGTATGTGCACACACATATGCGTGTATATACGTACATGCACGCATGCACGCGCGGGCACACACACACTCTGTCTGGTTTTGTCTAGTCATTATTTGCCTTGAGTAGTTGTGTCAGTCTTCATCCAACTGTGTTGAACCCTGTGAGTAAGGAGGCTCACCAAGTTGTCAAAGTTGTCAAAATTGTATATGTTCTCTCCTTTTTATCATAGGTATCACTGCTAATATGAAATATACGTTTCAGGCCATGTATTTTCTGCTTTATCAATGTGTGAAATAAAATATATGTCCTAATTACCATTTCAATGCCAGTTGTTATAAGCAATGTGCATATTGCCTATGGCCAAAGTAACTATCGTTGTCATTGACACAGTGTGGTTTCAATGTAATATTTTATTCTCTCATACATAAAGTGTTATGTCATAGGTTCATGATATGGTTGACTTTTTTCTCAAACCACCAGCATTAAGTCTTATTTCCACCACACTACAGAATGCATTCCCAATGCTTATTTTTTGCATCCTTCATTGCACCAAATGCAGACCAATTCCAATGAGTATTGTCACTGAATACCATAATTCAACTTTTAGGAGCCAAGGCCATCTTGTCAGTCTAAAATCCTCATCAAGAGTGCCTGGATGGTCAGTTTTTTATGGGGGGTGGGGTAACATTATAAGCTATGTATTATTTGCTTAAAGAGATATGTCAAGACTGAATACATGACATGAAAGAGGAATAAGTCATCTGTCTATCTATACCACTGACACATGTCTGTCACTAGCTGTCCTCAAAGGAAAGTCCAAGATGCATCAGGTTTTATGACAGGCTTACAGGAAGTGTGACTGGGGATGCCTTTGATGTGATATTGGCCTGTAAGCTCTGTGAGGATACAGCAATCATTGATCCATTGTTCTGAGCATGTGCACTAATTGGGCTGTGTAATGACATTACATTTGACAAGTTGTGTTACCTCACTTTTCTGAAATCCCCATTTTAAAGTGAACTATGGACATTATTATGTAGGGTAGGAGTGACATAACTGTTTTTGTAAAAAAAATTATTTCACAATATGGTAACAACAGACTATGCATGATTTTCTTGCAGATTATATGGTTGGCTGTCACAGACATATTCTCTATGCATATATACGCAAGCTGTCAGTTGCAGTGTGGTCAGCACCATAAGAGGGTTTTTGTTTATTTATACAATATTGGCCCATAAAATAAGGCGCGGGTGGTCATTTGTAAAGTGGGTAAAAAAATACCAGATTAAGGGATGACATTGATTTTTTGGCCTCCTGCATGATATGTATGTAGCTTTCAAAAGAGCCTAAATTAAAGGTTTAAAAAAAAAAATCAAAATTCCTATTAATAACTGGGTTAGGAAGCTCCATGGCAACAGAAATGCTAGGTGCCATTTTTGCATTTCAGATGATGTTGCTGCTACAGAGGTGTGTGAGAAATGTAGTTTTGTCCACAAATGGTCACTGTTATGTGTGAAAAAGTTCTTGAAGATGTAAATATATGCCAAATATGAAATATGGTGCTAGTATGGCTTTACACAGGGGACACAAACAAAGTTATGATGGCTGGCACATGTATCGTGACAGCTATTTTGATTTTTGTAGAAAAACAGAATCATTCATGCTGACTCTATGTACGGTTTAGTCTAAAAAAGACTCAATGCATGCCATGTATCAACTTTATTATTTTGGATTGACACTGTGTTGGTAAAAACAGGAGTTACTGTCTGCATCAGGACATATGCTTTGGGCATGGGCAATTTGAAGACTACTTATTAAACCTGGACATTGAAATAATGCTGAAGTCAAACTTACTATTTTAAGTGGTGTAGAATGCTCTGGACTGTATATAATGAAGAGACTGCTGTCATTTCAGCGTTGATGATGACATTTTTGTGTTGGAGGTTCTCTGCATGCATGACTCAGATGTAACGCTCTTAACTGCATAGGCCAGGTAACTCAGCCATTCCTCCATTGTGGTCGCATGTATTGGTATGTCTCGGCAAGTTGATCATGTATTTTCAAAAGGGCTATATACTGTATATTGAGTGTACAGAAGCGTTGCATTGAAATGTGCATGTGCATGTATGTGCACACACATATGCGTGTATATACGTACATGCACGCATGCACGCGCGGGCACACACACACTCTGTCTGGTTTTGTCTAGTCATTATTTGCCTTGAGTAGTTGTGTCAGTCTTCATCCAACTGTGTTGAACCCTGTGAGTAAGGAGGCTCACCAAGTTGTCAAAGTTGTCAAAATTGTATATGTTCTCTCCTTTTTATCATAGGTATCACTGCTAATATGAAATATACGTTTCAGGCCATGTATTTTCTGCTTTATCAATGTGTGAAATAAAATATATGTCCTAATTACCATTTCAATGCCAGTTGTTATAAGCAATGTGCATATTGCCTATGGCCAAAGTAACTATCGTTATCATTGACACAGTGTGGTTTCAATGTAATATTTTATTCTCTCATACATAAAGTGTTATGTCATAGGTTCATGATATGGTTGACTTTTTTCTCAAACCACCAGCATTAAGTCTTATTTCCACCACACTACAGAATGCATTCCCAATGCTTATTTTTTGCATCCTTCATTGCACCAAATGCAGACCAATTCCAATGAGTATTGTCACTGAATACCATAATTCAACTTTTAGGAGCCAAGGCCATCTTGTCAGTCTAAAATCCTCATCAAGAGTGCCTGGATGGTCAGTTTTTTATGGGGGGTGGGGTAACATTATAAGCTATGTATTATTTGCTTAAAGAGATATGTCAAGACTGAATACATGACATGAAAGAGGAATAAGTCATCTGTCTATCTATACCACTGACACATGTCTGTCACTAGCTGTCCTCAAAGGAAAGTCCAAGATGCATCAGGTTTTATGACAGGCTTACAGGAAGTGTGACTGGGGATGCCTTTGATGTGATATTGGCCTGTAAGCTCTGTGAGGATACAGCAATCATTGATCCATTGTTCTGAGCATGTGCACTAATTGGGCTGTGTAATGACATTACATTTGACAAGTTGTGTTACCTCACTTTTCTGAAATCCCCATTTTAAAGTGAACTATGGACATTATTATGTAGGGTAGGAGTGACATAACTGTTTTTGTAAAAAAATTATTTCACAATATGGTAACAACAGACTATGCATGATTTTCTTGCAGATTATATGGTTGGCTGTCACAGACATATTCTCTATGCATATATACGCAAGCTGTCAGTTGCAGTGTGGTCAGCACCATAAGAGGGTTTTTGTTTATTTATACAATATTGGCCCATAAAATAAGGCGCGGGTGGTCATTTGTAAAGTGGGTAAAAAAATACCAGATTAAGGGATGACATTGATTTTTTGGCCTCCTGCATGATATATATGTAGCTTTCAAAAGAGCCTAAATTAAAGGTTTAAAAAAAAAATCAAAATTCCTAATAACTGGGTTAGGAAGCTCCATGGCAACAGAAATGCTAGGTGCCATTTTTGCATTTCAGATGATGTTGCTGCTACAGAGGTGTGTGAGAAATGTAGTTTTGTCCACAAATGGTCACTGTTATGTGTGAAAAAGTTCTTGAAGATGTAAATATATGCCAAATATGAAATATGGTGCTAGTATGGCTTTACACAGGGGACACAAACAAAGTTATGATGGCTGGCACATGTATCGTGACAGCTATTTTGATTTTTGTAGAAAAACAGAATCATTCATGCTGACTCTATGTACGGTTTAGTCTAAAAAAGACTCAATGCATGCCATGTATCAACTTTATTATTTTGGATTGACACTGTGTTGGTAAAAACAGGAGTTACTGTCTGCATCAGGACATATGCTTTGGGCATGGGCAATTTGAAGACTACTTATTAAACCTGGACATTGAAATAATGCTGAAGTCAAACTTACTATTTTAAGTGGTGTAGAATGCTCTGGACTGTATATAATGAAGAGACTGCTGTCATTTCAGCGTTGATGATGACATTTTTGTGTTGGAGGTTCTCTGCATGCATGACTCAGATGTAACGCTCTTAACTGCATAGGCCAGGTAACTCAGCCATTCCTCCATTGTGGTCGCATGTATTGGTATGTCTCGGCAAGTTGATCATGTATTTTCAAAAGGGCTATATACTGTATATTGAGTGTACAGAAGCGTTGCATTGAAATGTGCATGTGCATGTATGTGCACACACATATGCGTGTATATACGTACATGCACGCATGCACGCGCGGGCACACACACACTCTGTCTGGTTTTGTCTAGTCATTATTTGCCTTGAGTAGTTGTGTCAGTCTTCATCCAACTGTGTTGAACCCTGTGAGTAAGGAGGCTCACCAAGTTGTCAAAGTTGTCAAAATTGTATATGTTCTCTCCTTTTTATCATAGGTATCACTGCTAATATGAAATATACGTTTCAGGCCATGTATTTTCTGCTTTATCAATGTGTGAAATAAAATATATGTCCTAATTACCATTTCAATGCCAGTTGTTATAAGCAATGTGCATATTGCCTATGGCCAAAGTAACTATCGTTGTCATTGACACAGTGTGGTTTCAATGTAATATTTTATTCTCTCATACATAAAGTGTTATGTCATAGGTTCATGATATGGTTGACTTTTTTCTCAAACCACCAGCATTAAGTCTTATTTCCACCACACTACAGAATGCATTCCCAATGCTTATTTTTTGCATCCTTCATTGCACCAAATGCAGACCAATTCCAATGAGTATTGTCACTGAATACCATAATTCAACTTTTAGGAGCCAAGGCCATCTTGTCAGTCTAAAATCCTCATCAAGAGTGCCTGGATGGTCAGTTTTTTATGGGGGGTGGGGTAACATTATAAGCTATGTATTATTTGCTTAAAGAGATATGTCAAGACTGAATACATGACATGAAAGAGGAATAAGTCATCTGTCTATCTATACCACTGACACATGTCTGTCACTAGCTGTCCTCAAAGGAAAGTCCAAGATGCATCAGGTTTTATGACAGGCTTACAGGAAGTGTGACTGGGGATGCCTTTGATGTGATATTGGCCTGTAAGCTCTGTGAGGATACAGCAATCATTGATCCATTGTTCTGAGCATGTGCACTAATTGGGCTGTGTAATGACATTACATTTGACAAGTTGTGTTACCTCACTTTTCTGAAATCCCCATTTTAAAGTGAACTATGGACATTATTATGTAGGGTAGGAGTGACATAACTGTTTTTGTAAAAAAAATTATTTCACAATATGGTAACAACAGACTATGCATGATTTTCTTGCAGATTATATGGTTGGCTGTCACAGACATATTCTCTATGCATATATACGCAAGCTGTCAGTTGCAGTGTGGTCAGCACCATAAGAGGGTTTTTGTTTATTTATACAATATTGGCCCATAAAATAAGGCGCGGGTGGTCATTTGTAAAGTGGGTAAAAAAATACCAGATTAAGGGATGACATTGATTTTTTGGCCTCCTGCATGATATATATGTAGCTTTCAAAAGAGCCTAAATTAAAGGTTTAAAAAAAAAATCAAAATTCCTAATAACTGGGTTAGGAAGCTCCATGGCAACAGAAATGCTAGGTGCCATTTTTGCATTTCAGATGATGTTGCTGCTACAGAGGTGTGTGAGAAATGTAGTTTTGTCCACAAATGGTCACTGTTATGTGTGAAAAAGTTCTTGAAGATGTAAATATATGCCAAATATGAAATATGGTGCTAGTATGGCTTTACACAGGGGACACAAACAAAGTTATGATGGCTGGCACATGTATCGTGACAGCTATTTTGATTTTTGTAGAAAAACAGAATCATTCATGATGTCACAGACATATTCTCTATGCATATATACGCAAGCTGTCAGTTGCAGTGTGGTCAGCACCATAAGAGGGTTTTTGTTTATTTATACAATATTGGCCCATAAAATAAGGCGCGGGTGGTCATTTGTAAAGTGGGTAAAAAAATACCAGATTAAGGGATGACATTGATTTTTTGGCCTCCTGCATGATATATATGTAGCTTTCAAAAGAGCCTAAATTAAAGGTTTAAAAAAAGAATCAAAATTCCTAATAACTGGGTTAGGAAGCTCCATGGCAACAGAAATGCTAGGTGCCATTTTTGCATTTCAGATGATGTTGCTGCTACAGAGGTGTGTGAGAAATGTAGTTTTGTCCACAAATGGTCACTGTTATGTGTGAAAAAGTTCTTGAAGATGTAAATATATGCCAAATATGAAATATGGTGCTAGTATGGCTTTACACAGGGGACACAAACAAAGTTATGATGGCTGGCACATGTATCGTGACAGCTATTTTGATTTTTGTAGAAAAACAGAATCATTCATGCTGACTCTATGTACGGTTTAGTCTAAAAAAGACTCAATGCATGCCATGTATCAACTTTATTATTTTGGATTGACACTGTGTTGGTAAAAACAGGAGTTACTGTCTGCATCAGGACATATGCTTTGGGCATGGGCAATTTGAAGACTACTTATTAAACCTGGACATTGAAATAATGCTGAAGTCAAACTTACTATTTTAAGTGGTGTAGAATGCTCTGGACTGTATATAATGAAGAGACTGCTGTCATTTCAGCGTTGATGATGACATTTTTGTGATGGAGGTTCTCTGCATGCATGACTCAGATGTAACGCTCTTAACTGCATAGGCCAGGTAACTCAGCCATTCCTCCATTGTGGTCGCATGTATTGGTATGTCTCGGCAAGTTGATCATGTATTTTCAAAAGGGCTATATACTGTATATTGAGTGTACAGAAGCGTTGCATTGAAATGTGCATGTGCATGTATGTGCACACACATATGCGTGTATATACGTACATGCACGCATGCACGCGTGGGCACACACACACTCTGTCTGGTTTTGTCTAGTCATTATTTGCCTTGAGTAGTTGTGTCAGTCTTCATCCAACTGTGTTGAACCCTGTGAGTAAGGAGGCTCACCAAGTTGTCAAAGTTGTCAAAATTGTATATGTTCTCTCCTTTTTATCATAGGTATCACTGCTAATATGAAATATACGTTTCAGGCCATGTATTTTCTGCTTTATCAATGTGTGAAATAAAATATATGTCCTAATTACCATTTCAATGCCAGTTGTTATAAGCAATGTGCATATTGCCTATGGCCAAAGTAACTATCGTTGTCATTGACACAGTGTGGTTTCAATGTAATATTTTATTCTCTCATACATAAAGTGTTATGTCATAGGTTCATGATATGGTTGACTTTTTTCTCAAACCACCAGCATTAAGTCTTATTTCCACCACACTACAGAATGCATTCCCAATGCTTATTTTTTTCATCCTTCATTGCACCAAATGCAGACCAATTCCAATGAGTATTGTCACTGAATACCATAATTCAACTTTTAGGAGCCAAGGCCATCTTGTCAGTCTAAAATCCTCATCAAGAGTGCCTGGATGGTCAGTTTTTTATGGGGGGTGGGGTAACATTATAAGCTATGTATTATTTGCTTAAAGAGATATGTCAAGACTGAATACATGACATGAAAGAGGAATAAGTCATCTGTCTATCTATACCACTGACACATGTCTGTCACTAGCTGTCCTCAAAGGAAAGTCCAAGATGCATCAGGTTTTATGACAGGCTTACAGGAAGTGTGACTGGGGATGCCTTTGATGTGATATTGGCCTGTAAGCTCTGTGAGGATACAGCAATCATTGATCCATTGTTCTGAGCATGTGCACTAATTGGGCTGTGTAATGACATTACATTTGACAAGTTGTGTTACCTCACTTTTCTGAAATCCCCATTTTAAAGTGAACTATGGACATTATTATGTAGGGTAGGAGTGACATAACTGTTTTTGTAAAAAAAATTATTTCACAATATGGTAACAACAGACTATGCATGATTTTCTTGCAGATTATATGGTTGGCTGTCACAGACATATTCTCTATGCATATATACGCAAGCTGTCAGTTGCAGTGTGGTCAGCACCATAAGAGGGTTTTTGTTTATTTATACAATATTGGCCCATAAAATAAGGCGCGGGTGGTCATTTGTAAAGTGGGTAAAAAAATACCAGATTAAGGGATGACATTGATTTTTTGGCCTCCTGCATGATATATATGTAGCTTTCAAAAGAGCCTAAATTAAAGGTTTAAAAAAAAAATCAAAATTCCTAATAACTGGGTTAGGAAGCTCCATGGCAACAGAAATGCTAGGTGCCATTTTTGCATTTCAGATGATGTTGCTGCTACAGAGGTGTGTGAGAAATGTAGTTTTGTCCACAAATGGTCACTGTTATGTGTGAAAAAGTTCTTGAAGATGTAAATATATGTCAAATATGAAATATGGTGCTAGTATGGCTTTACACAGGGGACACAAACAAAGTTATGATGGCTGGCACATGTATCGTGACAGCTATTTTGATTTTTGTAGAAAAACAGAATCATTCATGCTGACTCTATGTACGGTTTAGTCTAAAAAAGACTCAATGCATGCCATGTATCAACTTTATTATTTTGGATTGACACTGTGTTGGTAAAAACAGGAGTTACTGTCTGCATCAGGACATATGCTTTGGGCATGGGCAATTTGAAGACTACTTATTAAACCTGGACATTGAAATAATGCTGAAGTCAAACTTACTATTTTAAGTGGTGTAGAATGCTCTGGACTGTATATAATGAAGAGACTGCTGTCATTTCAGCGTTGATGATGACATTTTTGTGTTGGAGGTTCTCTGCATGCATGACTCAGATGTAACGCTCTTAACTGCATAGGCCAGGTAACTCAGCCATTCCTCCATTGTGGTCGCATGTATTGGTATGTCTCGGCAAGTTGATCATGTATTTTCAAAAGGGCTATATACTGTATATTGAGTGTACAGAAGCGTTGCATTGAAATGTGCATGTGCATGTATGTGCACACACATATGCGTGTATATACGTACATGCACGCATGCACGCGCGGGCACACACACACTCTGTCTGGTTTTGTCTAGTCATTATTTGCCTTGAGTAGTTGTGTCAGTCTTCATCCAACTGTGTTGAACCCTGTGAGTAAGGAGGCTCACCAAGTTGTCAAAGTTGTCAAAATTGTATATGTTCTCTCCTTTTTATCATAGGTATCACTGCTAATATGAAATATACGTTTCAGGCCATGTATTTTCTGCTTTATCAATGTGTGAAATAAAATATATGTCCTAATTACCATTTCAATGCCAGTTGTTATAAGCAATGTGCATATTGCCTATGGCCAAAGTAACTATCGTTGTCATTGACACAGTGTGGTTTCAATGTAATATTTTATTCTCTCATACATAAAGTGTTATGTCATAGGTTCATGATATGGTTGACTTTTTTCTCAAACCACCAGCATTAAGTCTTATTTCCACCACACTACAGAATGCATTCCCAATGCTTATTTTTTGCATCCTTCATTGCACCAAATGCAGACCAATTCCAATGAGTATTGTCACTGAATACCATAATTCAACTTTTAGGAGCCAAGGCCATCTTGTCAGTCTAAAATCCTCATCAAGAGTGCCTGGATGGTCAGTTTTTTATGGGGGGTGGGGTAACATTATAAGCTATGTATTATTTGCTTAAAGAGATATGTCAAGACTGAATACATGACATGAAAGAGGAATAAGTCATCTGTCTATCTATACCACTGACACATGTCTGTCACTAGCTGTCCTCAAAGGAAAGTCCAAGATGCATCAGGTTTTATGACAGGCTTACAGGAAGTGTGACTGGGGATGCCTTTGATGTGATATTGGCCTGTAAGCTCTGTGAGGATACAGCAATCATTGATCCATTGTTCTGAGCATGTGCACTAATTGGGCTGTGTAATGACATTACATTTGACAAGTTGTGTTACCTCACTTTTCTGAAATCCCCATTTTAAAGTGAACTATGGACATTATTATGTAGGGTAGGAGTGACATAACTGTTTTTGTAAAAAAAATTATTTCACAATATGGTAACAACAGACTATGCATGATTTTCTTGCAGATTATATGGTTGGCTGTCACAGACATATTCTCTATGCATATATACGCAAGCTGTCAGTTGCAGTGTGGTCAGCACCATAAGAGGGTTTTTGTTTATTTATACAATATTGGCCCATAAAATAAGGCGCGGGTGGTCATTTGTAAAGTGGGTAAAAAAATACCAGATTAAGGGATGACATTGATTTTTTGGCCTCCTGCATGATATATATGTAGCTTTCAAAAGAGCCTAAATTAAAGGTTTAAAAAAAAAATCAAAATTCCTAATAACTGGGTTAGGAAGCTCCATGGCAACAGAAATGCTAGGTGCCATTTTTGCATTTCAGATGATGTTGCTGCTACAGAGGTGTGTGAGAAATGTAGTTTTGTCCACAAATGGTCACTGTTATGTGTGAAAAAGTTCTTGAAGATGTAAATATATGCCAAATATGAAATATGGTGCTAGTATGGCTTTACACAGGGGACACAAACAAAGTTATGATGGCTGGCACATGTATCGTGACAGCTATTTTGATTTTTGTAGAAAAACAGAATCATTCATGATGTCACAGACATATTCTCTATGCATATATACGCAAGCTGTCAGTTGCAGTGTGGTCAGCACCATAAGAGGGTTTTTGTTTATTTATACAATATTGGCCCATAAAATAAGGCGCGGGTGGTCATTTGTAAAGTGGGTAAAAAAATACCAGATTAAGGGATGACATTGATTTTTTGGCCTCCTGCATGATATATATGTAGCTTTCAAAAGAGCCTAAATTAAAGGTTTAAAAAAAGAATCAAAATTCCTAATAACTGGGTTAGGAAGCTCCATGGCAACAGAAATGCTAGGTGCCATTTTTGCATTTCAGATGATGTTGCTGCTACAGAGGTGTGTGAGAAATGTAGTTTTGTCCACAAATGGTCACTGTTATGTGTGAAAAAGTTCTTGAAGATGTAAATATATGCCAAATATGAAATATGGTGCTAGTATGGCTTTACACAGGGGACACAAACAAAGTTATGATGGCTGGCACATGTATCGTGACAGCTATTTTGATTTTTGTAGAAAAACAGAATCATTCATGCTGACTCTATGTACGGTTTAGTCTAAAAAAGACTCAATGCATGCCATGTATCAACTTTATTATTTTGGATTGACACTGTGTTGGTAAAAACAGGAGTTACTGTCTGCATCAGGACATATGCTTTGGGCATGGGCAATTTGAAGACTACTTATTAAACCTGGACATTGAAATAATGCTGAAGTCAAACTTACTATTTTAAGTGGTGTAGAATGCTCTGGACTGTATATAATGAAGAGACTGCTGTCATTTCAGCGTTGATGATGACATTTTTGTGATGGAGGTTCTCTGCATGCATGACTCAGATGTAACGCTCTTAACTGCATAGGCCAGGTAACTCAGCCATTCCTCCATTGTGGTCGCATGTATTGGTATGTCTCGGCAAGTTGATCATGTATTTTCAAAAGGGCTATATACTGTATATTGAGTGTACAGAAGCGTTGCATTGAAATGTGCATGTGCATGTATGTGCACACACATATGCGTGTATATACGTACATGCACGCATGCACGCGTGGGCACACACACACTCTGTCTGGTTTTGTCTAGTCATTATTTGCCTTGAGTAGTTGTGTCAGTCTTCATCCAACTGTGTTGAACCCTGTGAGTAAGGAGGCTCACCAAGTTGTCAAAGTTGTCAAAATTGTATATGTTCTCTCCTTTTTATCATAGGTATCACTGCTAATATGAAATATACGTTTCAGGCCATGTATTTTCTGCTTTATCAATGTGTGAAATAAAATATATGTCCTAATTACCATTTCAATGCCAGTTGTTATAAGCAATGTGCATATTGCCTATGGCCAAAGTAACTATCGTTGTCATTGACACAGTGTGGTTTCAATGTAATATTTTATTCTCTCATACATAAAGTGTTATGTCATAGGTTCATGATATGGTTGACTTTTTTCTCAAACCACCAGCATTAAGTCTTATTTCCACCACACTACAGAATGCATTCCCAATGCTTATTTTTTTCATCCTTCATTGCACCAAATGCAGACCAATTCCAATGAGTATTGTCACTGAATACCATAATTCAACTTTTAGGAGCCAAGGCCATCTTGTCAGTCTAAAATCCTCATCAAGAGTGCCTGGATGGTCAGTTTTTTATGGGGGGTGGGGTAACATTATAAGCTATGTATTATTTGCTTAAAGAGATATGTCAAGACTGAATACATGACATGAAAGAGGAATAAGTCATCTGTCTATCTATACCACTGACACATGTCTGTCACTAGCTGTCCTCAAAGGAAAGTCCAAGATGCATCAGGTTTTATGACAGGCTTACAGGAAGTGTGACTGGGGATGCCTTTGATGTGATATTGGCCTGTAAGCTCTGTGAGGATACAGCAATCATTGATCCATTGTTCTGAGCATGTGCACTAATTGGGCTGTGTAATGACATTACATTTGACAAGTTGTGTTACCTCACTTTTCTGAAATCCCCATTTTAAAGTGAACTATGGACATTATTATGTAGGGTAGGAGTGACATAACTGTTTTTGTAAAAAAAATTATTTCACAATATGGTAACAACAGACTATGCATGATTTTCTTGCAGATTATATGGTTGGCTGTCACAGACATATTCTCTATGCATATATACGCAAGCTGTCAGTTGCAGTGTGGTCAGCACCATAAGAGGGTTTTTGTTTATTTATACAATATTGGCCCATAAAATAAGGCGCGGGTGGTCATTTGTAAAGTGGGTAAAAAAATACCAGATTAAGGGATGACATTGATTTTTTGGCCTCCTGCATGATATATATGTAGCTTTCAAAAGAGCCTAAATTAAAGGTTTAAAAAAAAAATCAAAATTCCTAATAACTGGGTTAGGAAGCTCCATGGCAACAGAAATGCTAGGTGCCATTTTTGCATTTCAGATGATGTTGCTGCTACAGAGGTGTGTGAGAAATGTAGTTTTGTCCACAAATGGTCACTGTTATGTGTGAAAAAGTTCTTGAAGATGTAAATATATGTCAAATATGAAATATGGTGCTAGTATGGCTTTACACAGGGGACACAAACAAAGTTATGATGGCTGGCACATGTATCGTGACAGCTATTTTGATTTTTGTAGAAAAACAGAATCATTCATGCTGACTCTATGTACGGTTTAGTCTAAAAAAGACTCAATGCATGCCATGTATCAACTTTATTATTTTGGATTGACACTGTGTTGGTAAAAACAGGAGTTACTGTCTGCATCAGGACATATGCTTTGGGCATGGGCAATTTGAAGACTACTTATTAAACCTGGACATTGAAATAATGCTGAAGTCAAACTTACTATTTTAAGTGGTGTAGAATGCTCTGGACTGTATATAATGAAGAGACTGCTGTCATTTCAGCGTTGATGATGACATTTTTGTGTTGGAGGTTCTCTGCATGCATGACTCAGATGTAACGCTCTTAACTGCATAGGCCAGGTAACTCAGCCATTCCTCCATTGTGGTCGCATGTATTGGTATGTCTCGGCAAGTTGATCATGTATTTTCAAAAGGGCTATATACTGTATATTGAGTGTACAGAAGCGTTGCATTGAAATGTGCATGTGCATGTATGTGCACACACATATGCGTGTATATACGTACATGCACGCATGCACGCGCGGGCACACACACACTCTGTCTGGTTTTGTCTAGTCATTATTTGCCTTGAGTAGTTGTGTCAGTCTTCATCCAACTGTGTTGAACCCTGTGAGTAAGGAGGCTCACCAAGTTGTCAAAGTTGTCAAAATTGTATATGTTCTCTCCTTTTTATCATAGGTATCACTGCTAATATGAAATATACGTTTCAGGCCATGTATTTTCTGCTTTATCAATGTGTGAAATAAAATATATGTCCTAATTACCATTTCAATGCCAGTTGTTATAAGCAATGTGCATATTGCCTATGGCCAAAGTAACTATCGTTGTCATTGACACAGTGTGGTTTCAATGTAATATTTTATTCTCTCATACATAAAGTGTTATGTCATAGGTTCATGATATGGTTGACTTTTTTCTCAAACCACCAGCATTAAGTCTTATTTCCACCACACTACAGAATGCATTCCCAATGCTTATTTTTTGCATCCTTCATTGCACCAAATGCAGACCAATTCCAATGAGTATTGTCACTGAATACCATAATTCAACTTTTAGGAGCCAAGGCCATCTTGTCAGTCTAAAATCCTCATCAAGAGTGCCTGGATGGTCAGTTTTTTATGGGGGGTGGGGTAACATTATAAGCTATGTATTATTTGCTTAAAGAGATATGTCAAGACTGAATACATGACATGAAAGAGGAATAAGTCATCTGTCTATCTATACCACTGACACATGTCTGTCACTAGCTGTCCTCAAAGGAAAGTCCAAGATGCATCAGGTTTTATGACAGGCTTACAGGAAGTGTGACTGGGGATGCCTTTGATGTGATATTGGCCTGTAAGCTCTGTGAGGATACAGCAATCATTGATCCATTGTTCTGAGCATGTGCACTAATTGGGCTGTGTAATGACATTACATTTGACAAGTTGTGTTACCTCACTTTTCTGAAATCCCCATTTTAAAGTGAACTATGGACATTATTATGTAGGGTAGGAGTGACATAACTGTTTTTGTAAAAAAAATTATTTCACAATATGGTAACAACAGACTATGCATGATTTTCTTGCAGATTATATGGTTGGCTGTCACAGACATATTCTCTATGCATATATACGCAAGCTGTCAGTTGCAGTGTGGTCAGCACCATAAGAGGGTTTTTGTTTATTTATACAATATTGGCCCATAAAATAAGGCGCGGGTGGTCATTTGTAAAGTGGGTAAAAAAATACCAGATTAAGGGATGACATTGATTTTTTGGCCTCCTGCATGATATGTATGTAGCTTTCAAAAGAGCCTAAATTAAAGGTTTAAAAAAAAAAATCAAAATTCCTATTAATAACTGGGTTAGGAAGCTCCATGGCAACAGAAATGCTAGGTGCCATTTTTGCATTTCAGATGATGTTGCTGCTACAGAGGTGTGTGAGAAATGTAGTTTTGTCCACAAATGGTCACTGTTATGTGTGAAAAAGTTCTTGAAGATGTAAATATATGCCAAATATGAAATATGGTGCTAGTATGGCTTTACACAGGGGACACAAACAAAGTTATGATGGCTGGCACATGTATCGTGACAGCTATTTTGATTTTTGTAGAAAAACAGAATCATTCATGCTGACTCTATGTACGGTTTAGTCTAAAAAAGACTCAATGCATGCCATGTATCAACTTTATTATTTTGGATTGACACTGTGTTGGTAAAAACAGGAGTTACTGTCTGCATCAGGACATATGCTTTGGGCATGGGCAATTTGAAGACTACTTATTAAACCTGGACATTGAAATAATGCTGAAGTCAAACTTACTATTTTAAGTGGTGTAGAATGCTCTGGACTGTATATAATGAAGAGACTGCTGTCATTTCAGCGTTGATGATGACATTTTTGTGTTGGAGGTTCTCTGCATGCATGACTCAGATGTAACGCTCTTAACTGCATAGGCCAGGTAACTCAGCCATTCCTCCATTGTGGTCGCATGTATTGGTATGTCTCGGCAAGTTGATCATGTATTTTCAAAAGGGCTATATACTGTATATTGAGTGTACAGAAGCGTTGCATTGAAATGTGCATGTGCATGTATGTGCACACACATATGCGTGTATATACGTACATGCACGCATGCACGCGCGGGCACACACACACTCTGTCTGGTTTTGTCTAGTCATTATTTGCCTTGAGTAGTTGTGTCAGTCTTCATCCAACTGTGTTGAACCCTGTGAGTAAGGAGGCTCACCAAGTTGTCAAAGTTGTCAAAATTGTATATGTTCTCTCCTTTTTATCATAGGTATCACTGCTAATATGAAATATACGTTTCAGGCCATGTATTTTCTGCTTTATCAATGTGTGAAATAAAATATATGTCCTAATTACCATTTCAATGCCAGTTGTTATAAGCAATGTGCATATTGCCTATGGCCAAAGTAACTATCGTTATCATTGACACAGTGTGGTTTCAATGTAATATTTTATTCTCTCATACATAAAGTGTTATGTCATAGGTTCATGATATGGTTGACTTTTTTCTCAAACCACCAGCATTAAGTCTTATTTCCACCACACTACAGAATGCATTCCCAATGCTTATTTTTTGCATCCTTCATTGCACCAAATGCAGACCAATTCCAATGAGTATTGTCACTGAATACCATAATTCAACTTTTAGGAGCCAAGGCCATCTTGTCAGTCTAAAATCCTCATCAAGAGTGCCTGGATGGTCAGTTTTTTATGGGGGGTGGGGTAACATTATAAGCTATGTATTATTTGCTTAAAGAGATATGTCAAGACTGAATACATGACATGAAAGAGGAATAAGTCATCTGTCTATCTATACCACTGACACATGTCTGTCACTAGCTGTCCTCAAAGGAAAGTCCAAGATGCATCAGGTTTTATGACAGGCTTACAGGAAGTGTGACTGGGGATGCCTTTGATGTGATATTGGCCTGTAAGCTCTGTGAGGATACAGCAATCATTGATCCATTGTTCTGAGCATGTGCACTAATTGGGCTGTGTAATGACATTACATTTGACAAGTTGTGTTACCTCACTTTTCTGAAATCCCCATTTTAAAGTGAACTATGGACATTATTATGTAGGGTAGGAGTGACATAACTGTTTTTGTAAAAAAATTATTTCACAATATGGTAACAACAGACTATGCATGATTTTCTTGCAGATTATATGGTTGGCTGTCACAGACATATTCTCTATGCATATATACGCAAGCTGTCAGTTGCAGTGTGGTCAGCACCATAAGAGGGTTTTTGTTTATTTATACAATATTGGCCCATAAAATAAGGCGCGGGTGGTCATTTGTAAAGTGGGTAAAAAAATACCAGATTAAGGGATGACATTGATTTTTTGGCCTCCTGCATGATATATATGTAGCTTTCAAAAGAGCCTAAATTAAAGGTTTAAAAAAAAAATCAAAATTCCTAATAACTGGGTTAGGAAGCTCCATGGCAACAGAAATGCTAGGTGCCATTTTTGCATTTCAGATGATGTTGCTGCTACAGAGGTGTGTGAGAAATGTAGTTTTGTCCACAAATGGTCACTGTTATGTGTGAAAAAGTTCTTGAAGATGTAAATATATGTCAAATATGAAATATGGTGCTAGTATGGCTTTACACAGGGGACACAAACAAAGTTATGATGGCTGGCACATGTATCGTGACAGCTATTTTGATTTTTGTAGAAAAACAGAATCATTCATGCTGACTCTATGTACGGTTTAGTCTAAAAAAGACTCAATGCATGCCATGTATCAACTTTATTATTTTGGATTGACACTGTGTTGGTAAAAACAGGAGTTACTGTCTGCATCAGGACATATGCTTTGGGCATGGGCAATTTGAAGACTACTTATTAAACCTGGACATTGAAATAATGCTGAAGTCAAACTTACTATTTTAAGTGGTGTAGAATGCTCTGGACTGTATATAATGAAGAGACTGCTGTCATTTCAGCGTTGATGATGACATTTTTGTGTTGGAGGTTCTCTGCATGCATGACTCAGATGTAACGCTCTTAACTGCATAGGCCAGGTAACTCAGCCATTCCTCCATTGTGGTCGCATGTATTGGTATGTCTCGGCAAGTTGATCATGTATTTTCAAAAGGGCTATATACTGTATATTGAGTGTACAGAAGCGTTGCATTGAAATGTGCATGTGCATGTATGTGCACACACATATGCGTGTATATACGTACATGCACGCATGCACGCGCGGGCACACACACACTCTGTCTGGTTTTGTCTAGTCATTATTTGCCTTGAGTAGTTGTGTCAGTCTTCATCCAACTGTGTTGAACCCTGTGAGTAAGGAGGCTCACCAAGTTGTCAAAGTTGTCAAAATTGTATATGTTCTCTCCTTTTTATCATAGGTATCACTGCTAATATGAAATATACGTTTCAGGCCATGTATTTTCTGCTTTATCAATGTGTGAAATAAAATATATGTCCTAATTACCATTTCAATGCCAGTTGTTATAAGCAATGTGCATATTGCCTATGGCCAAAGTAACTATCGTTGTCATTGACACAGTGTGGTTTCAATGTAATATTTTATTCTCTCATACATAAAGTGTTATGTCATAGGTTCATGATATGGTTGACTTTTTTCTCAAACCACCAGCATTAAGTCTTATTTCCACCACACTACAGAATGCATTCCCAATGCTTATTTTTTGCATCCTTCATTGCACCAAATGCAGACCAATTCCAATGAGTATTGTCACTGAATACCATAATTCAACTTTTAGGAGCCAAGGCCATCTTGTCAGTCTAAAATCCTCATCAAGAGTGCCTGGATGGTCAGTTTTTTATGGGGGGTGGGGTAACATTATAAGCTATGTATTATTTGCTTAAAGAGATATGTCAAGACTGAATACATGACATGAAAGAGGAATAAGTCATCTGTCTATCTATACCACTGACACATGTCTGTCACTAGCTGTCCTCAAAGGAAAGTCCAAGATGCATCAGGTTTTATGACAGGCTTACAGGAAGTGTGACTGGGGATGCCTTTGATGTGATATTGGCCTGTAAGCTCTGTGAGGATACAGCAATCATTGATCCATTGTTCTGAGCATGTGCACTAATTGGGCTGTGTAATGACATTACATTTGACAAGTTGTGTTACCTCACTTTTCTGAAATCCCCATTTTAAAGTGAACTATGGACATTATTATGTAGGGTAGGAGTGACATAACTGTTTTTGTAAAAAAAATTATTTCACAATATGGTAACAACAGACTATGCATGATTTTCTTGCAGATTATATGGTTGGCTGTCACAGACATATTCTCTATGCATATATACGCAAGCTGTCAGTTGCAGTGTGGTCAGCACCATAAGAGGGTTTTTGTTTATTTATACAATATTGGCCCATAAAATAAGGCGCGGGTGGTCATTTGTAAAGTGGGTAAAAAAATACCAGATTAAGGGATGACATTGATTTTTTGGCCTCCTGCATGATATATATGTAGCTTTCAAAAGAGCCTAAATTAAAGGTTTAAAAAAAAAATCAAAATTCCTAATAACTGGGTTAGGAAGCTCCATGGCAACAGAAATGCTAGGTGCCATTTTTGCATTTCAGATGATGTTGCTGCTACAGAGGTGTGTGAGAAATGTAGTTTTGTCCACAAATGGTCACTGTTATGTGTGAAAAAGTTCTTGAAGATGTAAATATATGCCAAATATGAAATATGGTGCTAGTATGGCTTTACACAGGGGACACAAACAAAGTTATGATGGCTGGCACATGTATCGTGACAGCTATTTTGATTTTTGTAGAAAAACAGAATCATTCATGATGTCACAGACATATTCTCTATGCATATATACGCAAGCTGTCAGTTGCAGTGTGGTCAGCACCATAAGAGGGTTTTTGTTTATTTATACAATATTGGCCCATAAAATAAGGCGCGGGTGGTCATTTGTAAAGTGGGTAAAAAAATACCAGATTAAGGGATGACATTGATTTTTTGGCCTCCTGCATGATATATATGTAGCTTTCAAAAGAGCCTAAATTAAAGGTTTAAAAAAAAAATCAAAATTCCTAATAACTGGGTTAGGAAGCTCCATGGCAACAGAAATGCTAGGTGCCATTTTTGCATTTCAGATGATGTTGCTGCTACAGAGGTGTGTGAGAAATGTAGTTTTGTCCACAAATGGTCACTGTTATGTGTGAAAAAGTTCTTGAAGATGTAAATATATGTCAAATATGAAATATGGTGCTAGTATGGCTTTACACAGGGGACACAAACAAAGTTATGATGGCTGGCACATGTATCGTGACAGCTATTTTGATTTTTGTAGAAAAACAGAATCATTCATGCTGACTCTATGTACGGTTTAGTCTAAAAAAGACTCAATGCATGCCATGTATCAACTTTATTATTTTGGATTGACACTGTGTTGGTAAAAACAGGAGTTACTGTCTGCATCAGGACATATGCTTTGGGCATGGGCAATTTGAAGACTACTTATTAAACCTGGACATTGAAATAATGCTGAAGTCAAACTTACTATTTTAAGTGGTGTAGAATGCTCTGGACTGTATATAATGAAGAGACTGCTGTCATTTCAGCGTTGATGATGACATTTTTGTGTTGGAGGTTCTCTGCATGCATGACTCAGATGTAACGCTCTTAACTGCATAGGCCAGGTAACTCAGCCATTCCTCCATTGTGGTCGCATGTATTGGTATGTCTCGGCAAGTTGATCATGTATTTTCAAAAGGGCTATATACTGTATATTGAGTGTACAGAAGCATTGCATTGAAATGTGCATGTGCATGTATGTGCACACACATATGCGTGTATATACGTACATGCACGCATGCACGCGCGGGCACACACACACTCTGTCTGGTTTTGTCTAGTCATTATTTGCCTTGAGTAGTTGTGTCAGTCTTCATCCAACTGTGTTGAACCCTGTGAGTAAGGAGGCTCACCAAGTTGTCAAAGTTGTCAAAATTGTATATGTTCTCTCCTTTTTATCATAGGTATCACTGCTAATATGAAATATACGTTTCAGGCCATGTATTTTCTGCTTTATCAATGTGTGAAATAAAATATATGTCCTAATTACCATTTCAATGCCAGTTGTTATAAGCAATGTGCATATTGCCTATGGCCAAAGTAACTATCGTTGTCATTGACACAGTGTGGTTTCAATGTAATATTTTATTCTCTCATACATAAAGTGTTATGTCATAGGTTCATGATATGGTTGACTTTTTTCTCAAACCACCAGCATTAAGTCTTATTTCCACCACACTACAGAATGCATTCCCAATGCTTATTTTTTGCATCCTTCATTGCACCAAATGCAGACCAATTCCAATGAGTATTGTCACTGAATACCATAATTCAACTTTTAGGAGCCAAGGCCATCTTGTCAGTCTAAAATCCTCATCAAGAGTGCCTGGATGGTCAGTTTTTTATGGGGGGTGGGGTAACATTATAAGCTATGTATTATTTGCTTAAAGAGATATGTCAAGACTGAATACATGACATGAAAGAGGAATAAGTCATCTGTCTATCTATACCACTGACACATGTCTGTCACTAGCTGTCCTCAAAGGAAAGTCCAAGATGCATCAGGTTTTATGACAGGCTTACAGGAAGTGTGACTGGGGATGCCTTTGATGTGATATTGGCCTGTAAGCTCTGTGAGGATACAGCAATCATTGATCCATTGTTCTGAGCATGTGCACTAATTGGGCTGTGTAATGACATTACATTTGACAAGTTGTGTTACCTCACTTTTCTGAAATCCCCATTTTAAAGTGAACTATGGACATTATTATGTAGGGTAGGAGTGACATAACTGTTTTTGTAAAAAAAATTATTTCACAATATGGTAACAACAGACTATGCATGATTTTCTTGCAGATTATATGGTTGGCTGTCACAGACATATTCTCTATGCATATATACGCAAGCTGTCAGTTGCAGTGTGGTCAGCACCATAAGAGGGTTTTTGTTTATTTATACAATATTGGCCCATAAAATAAGGCGCGGGTGGTCATTTGTAAAGTGGGTAAAAAAATACCAGATTAAGGGATGACATTGATTTTTTGGCCTCCTGCATGATATATATGTAGCTTTCAAAAGAGCCTAAATTAAAGGTTTAAAAAAAAAATCAAAATTCCTAATAACTGGGTTAGGAAGCTCCATGGCAACAGAAATGCTAGGTGCCATTTTTGCATTTCAGATGATGTTGCTGCTACAGAGGTGTGTGAGAAATGTAGTTTTGTCCACAAATGGTCACTGTTATGTGTGAAAAAGTTCTTGAAGATGTAAATATATGCCAAATATGAAATATGGTGCTAGTATGGCTTTACACAGGGGACACAAACAAAGTTATGATGGCTGGCACATGTATCGTGACAGCTATTTTGATTTTTGTAGAAAAACAGAATCATTCATGATGTCACAGACATATTCTCTATGCATATATACGCAAGCTGTCAGTTGCAGTGTGGTCAGCACCATAAGAGGGTTTTTGTTTATTTATACAATATTGGCCCATAAAATAAGGCGCGGGTGGTCATTTGTAAAGTGGGTAAAAAAATACCAGATTAAGGGATGACATTGATTTTTTGGCCTCCTGCATGATATATATGTAGCTTTCAAAAGAGCCTAAATTAAAGGTTTAAAAAAAGAATCAAAATTCCTAATAACTGGGTTAGGAAGCTCCATGGCAACAGAAATGCTAGGTGCCATTTTTGCATTTCAGATGATGTTGCTGCTACAGAGGTGTGTGAGAAATGTAGTTTTGTCCACAAATGGTCACTGTTATGTGTGAAAAAGTTCTTGAAGATGTAAATATATGCCAAATATGAAATATGGTGCTAGTATGGCTTTACACAGGGGACACAAACAAAGTTATGATGGCTGGCACATGTATCGTGACAGCTATTTTGATTTTTGTAGAAAAACAGAATCATTCATGCTGACTCTATGTACGGTTTAGTCTAAAAAAGACTCAATGCATGCCATGTATCAACTTTATTATTTTGGATTGACACTGTGTTGGTAAAAACAGGAGTTACTGTCTGCATCAGGACATATGCTTTGGGCATGGGCAATTTGAAGACTACTTATTAAACCTGGACATTGAAATAATGCTGAAGTCAAACTTACTATTTTAAGTGGTGTAGAATGCTCTGGACTGTATATAATGAAGAGACTGCTGTCATTTCAGCGTTGATGATGACATTTTTGTGTTGGAGGTTCTCTGCATGCATGACTCAGATGTAACGCTCTTAACTGCATAGGCCAGGTAACTCAGCCATTCCTCCATTGTGGTCGCATGTATTGGTATGTCTCGGCAAGTTGATCATGTATTTTCAAAAGGGCTATATACTGTATATTGAGTGTACAGAAGCGTTGCATTGAAATGTGCATGAGCATGTATGTGCACACACATATGCGTGTATATACGTACATGCACGCATGCACGCGCGGGCACACACACACTCTGTCTGGTTTTGTCTAGTCATTATTTGCCTTGAGTAGTTGTGTCAGTCTTCATCCAACTGTGTTGAACCCTGTGAGTAAGGAGGCTCACCAAGTTGTCAAAGTTGTCAAAATTGTATATGTTCTCTCCTTTTTATCATAGGTATCACTGCTAATATGAAATATACGTTTCAGGCCATGTATTTTCTGCTTTATCAATGTGTGAAATAAAATATATGTCCTAATTACCATTTCAATGCCAGTTGTTATAAGCAATGTGCATATTGCCTATGGCCAAAGTAACTATCGTTGTCATTGACACAGTGTGGTTTCAATGTAATATTTTATTCTCTCATACATAAAGTGTTATGTCATAGGTTCATGATATGGTTGACTTTTTTCTCAAACCACCAGCATTAAGTCTTATTTCCACCACACTACAGAATGCATTCCCAATGCTTATTTTTTGCATCCTTCATTGCACCAAATGCAGACCAATTCCAATGAGTATTGTCACTGAATACCATAATTCAACTTTTAGGAGCCAAGGCCATCTTGTCAGTCTAAAATCCTCATCAAGAGTGCCTGGATGGTCAGTTTTTTATGGGGGGTGGGGTAACATTATAAGCTATGTATTATTTGCTTAAAGAGATATGTCAAGACTGAATACATGACATGAAAGAGGAATAAGTCATCTGTCTATCTATACCACTGACACATGTCTGTCACTAGCTGTCCTCAAAGGAAAGTCCAAGATGCATCAGGTTTTATGACAGGCTTACAGGAAGTGTGACTGGGGATGCCTTTGATGTGATATTGGCCTGTAAGCTCTGTGAGGATACAGCAATCATTGATCCATTGTTCTGAGCATGTGCACTAATTGGGCTGTGTAATGACATTACATTTGACAAGTTGTGTTACCTCACTTTTCTGAAATCCCCATTTTAAAGTGAACTATGGACATTATTATGTAGGGTAGGAGTGACATAACTGTTTTTGTAAAAAAAATTATTTCACAATATGGTAACAACAGACTATGCATGATTTTCTTGCAGATTATATGGTTGGCTGTCACAGACATATTCTCTATGCATATATACGCAAGCTGTCAGTTGCAGTGTGGTCAGCACCATAAGAGGGTTTTTGTTTATTTATACAATATTGGCCCATAAAATAAGGCGCGGGTGGTCATTTGTAAAGTGGGTAAAAAAATACCAGATTAAGGGATGACATTGATTTTTTGGCCTCCTGCATGATATATATGTAGCTTTCAAAAGAGCCTAAATTAAAGGTTTAAAAAAAAAATCAAAATTCCTATTAGGGGTCAGAGCACAGTTAGACTTCCTGGTGTAACCCATACGAATGTAGTACCTTAATAATGGTGTTATTTGAGATTTTGAAAAATTCTTTTTATGTGAAATGAGTACAGTAGGACAGGCATACTAGTAGGTTCAGTGCTATGATATATCTGCAGTGCAATGACGCATGTTAGGCAGAGTGTAGTTGGCGTAGTGATTTTTAGCCATTTTTTCTTACATGACCCTGCGAATGCAGAAAAGCGTGCTAAGTTTGGTCAATTTTGAGGGGCAGAACACATGCATGCATTTTAAAAGAGCCTGAGATATGCTTTTTTGACGACATTTGATCAGCATATCAGTGACATGACTGCAGTGATTGTGTTAAAATTTAGATTTTTTCTCAGGTCCAGTTTCCTTATAATCTGACAAAACGTTAACATGGCCGCCAATGGGAAAATCAACTGTGCTCTGTGCCCAACAACGTCCTAAAAGTAAACAATTGATTTGGATTTGACAGTTGGAAGAATGCGGTCGCACCTAGTGCTAGAACGTTGTGATTATAATTACATTTTTATCTAAACGTATGACGATAGATCCGTCGTCGTCGACATTCTTATGCTCATTTTCTGTTTAAGTAATATTACACCTTAGACTTAGTGTAGCTTTGTGACCAAAAACCTTGTTTGATTCAACGAAGGGGTCGAAGCCGAAGCTGATATTTTGATCACTGTCACGTGACTGCCGTCGCTAAGACGCATACTACTATGAGGGTGGTTGATCGTTAGTCCTCAATTTTGTATTAAGAATCATAATTTTCGGAACATATGCATGTGATATTGTAGAAGGATGGAACTGGAGCCGCCCTAAACTGACATAATTGAGGTGGACCCCGATATTATTCAAGTGCCGAAGACGTCAGACTTCAGTTCCATTTTTCGTGGCTTTTCTGTTCGTAGCACAAAACATGCCTCCAAACATCTTTGTCGTTTTAACAAAACATTGATCACATTTTTAGGATATCTGTGATAAGTTAAACTATTGTCACCAGCTAGTGTAAATAATTGTGTCCTGTCTGATGTGTGTAAGTCTGTCTATGTTTTCATTTTATATCACATGAATCATCAACTGGTGTGAAACTGGACACTAACAGGACAGTGTAACAAAATAGGTGTGACTTGTATAGAATTCGAACCCACCTCAATTTTACCTTTATAACTGTTTCTTTGCTAACACTCTATACTTCATTTTGTTAATTCAATCTGTCAACATAATTCCATGGATGCATATTTATGTTAGTTATTTTATAAACAGTGCATCTGAACTTACTTTTCAGGTAAAAAAAACATGGGGTCAGCATAAATATTTTATAGTTATCACTCAGTCCAAGGGCATGGGATATTACTAGAGTACACACCATAAAACATATTAATGACATGTTATTGTTAAGCACAATATCCAAGTGAACATATGATTTGCTTATAAAAAGCTCTTTCTTGTTGTAGCTGAAGCAGCAACATGCCAAACAGCGAGCTATGCTGCTCACAAGATGTCAACAAATGGTATGCATGGCTTATTTTGGTTATTGTCAATGGTAGAGCATGTTTACAACCATACACATGCATGCACACATACACATGAATATCTTATAAAATAATACACATGGCTGTGTTTAATAGTCTGTAAATATTATTAATTTTATATATTTTCCTCATTTTAATGTCCAACTTATTTTGATGCACATGTGCACATAGTATATTGTTAGATGACTAATGTAATTGTACTTATTTTATTTCAGATACGAGCAAGCCTTCAATCAAATCAGCAAAAGGCAAATGTACATTGTCATGTGTCTTGCTAATATGAGATGTTTAACACTAAAATTACTATTTAAAAATAATGTTTAGTTCTTTTAACTTGATCTATATCAGAAACCATGTCAGTAATTTTTTCTTTTTATATTGATGTTAGCAGTCCAAAATTAGATGTTTGTTTGAAGTATAATTGGGTTGAAATAACAAAATATGATACCTACTTACTCACACCCAATGCTGACATATAGGCAATGAGTACAGTCATTATGCTTTGTTACTATGCAAACGGCAGCTGGCTTACTAGAATTTGTTTTGTTTGTTATAACCTTTACTATACACTAATTATAGGGTATAAAACAGCCAAGAACATGCCTAATGTCCCTTAAATACACACTAGTGAGTGCTTTTTATGCTATTTGTGACTTGTGTATCATAGGATGGCAAAGGTAGTGATGAATTAGCTGGACAGTTTGGAATGGCTATTGTCAGTGGGAGACCTGACACTGGCCAGTGATTTCAATGGTATTTCACTGCTTGCAATACTCTCTCAAATAGAGTACAAAGCTAAAATTCACCAGACTGATTTGCCTGATAAGTGCCACAGTCAAATCATGAACTAATGAAGTATGGGGCATTCAATGTCAAATCAATAGAAAAAGGGTGACATTTACATGACCATCTTCGATTTTGATGACATATTGTGTATTGGTTTATGATCACAAGTCTATGTTTCCCACACATTGTAGAATTGTCTACCTATTTAGATAATAACACGTACACCAAAAATTGTTCAAACAAATGTGTTTATGATTTGACCAGACCTAGCAAAAACATGTAACCTCATATTTCACTGATTTGATTTTATATTGAAGCATACATATATAGCAAGAACCGTGAATGTTTTATTGTGCGCAATTGAATAGTTCATGAGTTATGAATTTAAAAAACATTTCTTACGTCACATTAATGCTGACATATAGGCAATGAGTACAGTCATTATGCTTTGTTACTATGCAAACGGCAGCTGGCTTACTAGAATTTGTTTTGTTTGTTATAACCTTTACTATACACTAATTAATAATACTGATTATATTACTCTACACATGTTGGCATACTTAATGTACAATATAAAAAGTACAATGGGTCATAACACAATACTGGTACACATCGCCCATGTTACTTGCTGCTTTGGCTTCCACTGCATTTTCGTACATTAAGCCTATTCTGCTGGAATTTACCTTGAAAAAGGTAATGAGTAATGTTAGCTTTAGCTTCGAGCTGGTTCCAATCTACCTGTGGTTTTGACTATATTATGAACTTATATTTTGTCCATGATACCTACTGCTCTCAATCAGCATGATGAATCTAATACTGTTATGAATATAATATTGTTACTTAAGAATACCCCACACTGTTACAGAGTAGAACAAATGTCCTGCATATCTCTAGTACATAGATTGGATCTTACTTGTTCTCAAGTTAAGTCTAATTACTATGTTGTGGTCATATTTACCTCAATTTGTGTCCATGTTACCTACTATCTTACATAGTAACTTCATGTTGTCATCTCTTAGCCATGAGGATTGTCATCCCAGCTTCCGTTGTAGTCATGCCAGCTACATCAGAATGTACTCATTTTTAATATAAATTATGCATTTGAATTTAGTAGTGAAATGTCCCTTTTTGTATACCAGTACTGTGTTCTGACCTACCGGTCGGTATATGCCAAAACATGGGTAATATTTTAAACTTTCTTTCTGTTCGATTTTGATTAATTATTTTGCTTATATTCATAAGGCAAAGTGTGGCATGTGCATTTTTATGTCAAACTGCCCACCCATTTATCATGGTCAAGTCATATCATCAAAAGTTGTCATGACCTGGTAACTTTCCAGATGTCATTCTGGTCTCCTAGGCAATCTACATGTTGCTATCGTTTTAAATTTATAATAAAGATATGTATCTCTTTGTACCCAATAACAAAATAATAATTTGGAATAACATTTTGCCAAATTTAGTTGATTTCGACCTGACAATGCAACAATCAAGTAAGCTCAAATTTTCTTGACTTTCTATTTTGAACCATTGGAAATAATTGCAGAAAGTATTATCAGGCACATTGCACTCCTTTATGCTGCTATAGTGGTATACTCAGAACTAAATCTGTCACATAATCTATCAGTATGCAAACGGATGCTGCCATCATAAAATGTACTGTTTGTTTCTTTACATATTCTATGCAGATGTGGTGAATACCTGTATTTGTTGGTATGTATAATATATGTGTACCTATAGGTAGCAGAGACAACAAAAGGCCATTTACTATTTGACTTTTGGGGACAAGCTATGACATCTAGAAAGTTACTAGGTAGTCAAGGTTAGATCAAATAGTTATACAGACATGTTCAACATCAAAGATAAAATTACCTGACTATGACTACCTTTAAATGATGGTCAGATTGACCAAAAATATGGTTGGTTGGTAACATACAATCATGAATGCCAACTAATACCAATTTGTTTTCTTCAAATCAATCCTAGACAAATAAATGTAACCCAATTTTGGCATGATGTTTTACACACACGCACGCACGCATGCACGCACGCACACACACACACACACACACACACACACACACACACACACACACACACACATGCAAGCACATTTGCATGCACGTTAAGCACAACAGTGAAAGTGAAATCGGAGATTACATGTTTTTGTTACTTCAAATCAGGCCAAAGGTCAAACAGCTGTTTTAAAATGTTGGTATATGGGTTATTGTCTAACTAGGTAGACAATTATAATAGCTTTAAAATGACACCAACATTACATCTGTAGGTTGGTCTCCTAGGAGTGTAGTTATGATACCTGAAAGCTCGCTAGGCATCAATGTCAGATCAAAGTTTTATGACCTCTATCTCTTGATGTGAAGGTCAGATTGACTTAACATTTGCATAAACTCATTATCATAAACTAATACACAAAATACCATCAAATTCAAAGATGATCATGTAATTACTTGATTGATTTTATACGGAATGCCCCGTATTGATTAGGTCAATATATTGCTAAGGGCTGTATTCAGTTGCATAACTGTAATTGTATTTGTAATATAATAATTGTAATTTAATCTGACTTTGATATGCATCGTTCACCTAAAGTGCCAATTACATTTAATGAAGATGTCATATGTAGCTTGAAGTGTTTCCTCAGAGAGAAAAATATAGCAACTGTCCTGGTGCAAGGGACAACATCCAGTTTATGTGCTTGTGGACTTTTAGAATTATATAGGCAGATCTTGTATATATTGTATTATGTATATATGTTACTGGTTGGCTTAATACAGTGGTATAAACTAACGTCTGCCTTGTTATTTATAGCAAACGAGTTCATGACATCAACATTAGCAGTGTCCCACATAAAGGCACTTTTTAGAATGTGTCCTATCTGTGTCACCTATGCAAATCGGACATTGGATAAGTCAAATGTTGTACACATTTGCAACAACTGTTAAATAAGATCACGTTTTTACACATGAGAATGTTTGCAATTTACATGTTACTGTAATTCAGATATTATTTATGTTACTGCATATGTTTGAACATATGAATTTCTATATGGGATCTAATAAATGATGTGCTTATATGCCACAGTATAATTGTTTTATTATTATTTTTCAAAACAAGCTACTAGTTATTTACATAGCGTACATTTAGTTGTGTCCATTATGTAGTTTTTCATAATATTACAATTTGCTCCACTGCTAAAACATGTGTTACAATTTACCTCGTACATGAGGTTTCTACTATCCTAATACAATACCTTTCGGCAAGCTTAGTAGATGGGACTTTTCCCCTTTTACAAAATAATTTTACACTTGAATTATACATTTTTGCAGGGCATCTACCATTCACATTGTGGACAGTTAGTATGAAATAATAGTATGTCCGTCACCTTACCTGTACTCGTCCTCGTATATGATGAGTACATCTGAGTACTTTTTCCATATATACTGGAAAAACTTAATTTATTTGTAGCTATAGAATGAAACTCCTGTTAAAAATGTTAATGATGGGTTACATAAGAGCTCCACAGCCAAAGTAGGGGGTTATTGATGAAGAAAAGACTATCAGGACCAGTCAGCAACTAAGGACAGCAGCAATGCCATAAATTATGCAAACTAGCAAATATGGCAACCTGGATACTCTTTATAAAGCAGTAGTCCAGCACAGAACAAAAAGGAACTCGGCAGAGGCACATCCCATTTCCTCCTTGAAGTGGGATAGAAACCCTGGGCTAGGGATATCCAATGGCTGACTATCCACACCTTTATGTTCATTAAAGACATATCTCAACGTGATTAACTATTATTTCGTTAATTAGAATATTGCTGGATGAACTTTGATGTTGCAAGAGCTAAAGTATAACAATAGTACAGGAGTAGAAATTATTCAAAAATGTCTGGTAGTCAGCAGGACTACTTAGTTGGGAAATCTGGTAGTCCTCAGATATATGTGGTAGTCATATGGCCCAGATTTAAGCAAAATAACATGACAAACACAAAATTTGACAAATATTCCCAATATTTGTGGTAGTCCATCGGACTACTGCTGTCATCATCTTTGGTAGTCCGACCAAATTTCTGGTAGTCCTCGGACTACCACTATTTCGATCCCTGCAATAGTAGAATGTCAAATGTGCGTAACCAGTTTGTGGTACCACCTAACTCCATAAGGAATGTGTTAGGTTTACAATTTTCCAACAAAAAATAATAAATAATTACCATTGTATATTCAGTTGTGTTGAGTTATATGAATTAGATTAATTAATAATGTTAAAGCACACTATTATTTAATAGTTTTTAAAAGTGTACTCATACTTGTACTCAAATGATACCCTGGCCTCATGTATGAAGTACAGGCAAAAATTACCATTATATATTCAGTTGTGTTGAGTTATAAAAATTAGGTTAATTAATAATTACTCGTACTTGTACTTAAATTATAGCCTCGGCCTCATGTATGAAGTACAGGCATAGGACTGTTTCGAAAACATTGTACAACTACCCGCCCATGTAGTACTTACCAATTCATTACATTTTTGAGTGTATAACCCATGGACAAAATAGCTTCCTTGTCTGGATATGTGAGAAATGTATATTCTTTTTTTATTAGTTTCGGCTATTAATAATGCATAAATCATTTTGTGGCTTGCATAATTTTGTTTATCTTTATATTAACCACAAATTGTTTCACATTATAAGTTGAATTACTGTATATATAAAATAAGGTAGAAATGTGTTTAAAAAATGCATTTACCACCCATACGTTCACATATATAACCCTTAATAATGTCCCATTTGTTTTAAAAACAATTACAAGCTTAAGTTAAGAAAAAAAAAAAAAACGTTTCTAAAAATTATTTGATGGGATTCGATCGTGAGATGTTATGACTCAATGTCAAACACTTTACCGATTACGCCACGGAGCCACATACTGTTACGACACTGAATATTGTTACCATGTTCTATGAAAATGATGCGACCTGGTTCCCGCGTATCTATTTTCATAAATGTGTTGATATAAAATAACTTATATAACACATGTTTACAGAGCTAATGTTAGAGAGCAGGGCCAAGCGGCAAAATGGGCATCGTCATCGACATTTTCACGTCTGTGACTGTGTCTGTGACTGTCTGACATCAGTCCAACGTCAACGAGGCAACGTTGTCGTTGAACTACGACTGCAGTTTATTAAGATTCGGTGAATTCGCCAACATGCTCGAAAACAAACTACTCAAGTGTAAATGTATATACATTTATTTATGTTGTTATTATTATCGTTGTATTCAATTTTGTGTATCCTATCCTGGCGTTATAATTATATACAGCCGCAAACAAGTATAAATAACTTCCGGTAACACACCGGTCTCCGTATGCAGCATCTATGCATAAAGGTTTTAAGGAGACCGATTTTTGGGTATATATGTTATTCATTAAAATATCATAACCATATTTTAGTACATAATGTATATTTGTATTACAGACAATGTTCCAATTAAACATCATTGAAAAATCAATTAAATAAAAATATACGGCCGGGGTCCTGTAGGCGGTGGTATATGCACTGGTCTCCGTATGCAGCATTTAGCCTTATATATATATATATATATATATATATATATATATATATATATATATATATATATATATATATATATATATATATATATATGTCTGTATATATATATATATATATATATATATATATATATATATATACATATATATATATATATATATATATATATATATATATATATATATATATATATATATATATATATACACGTATATATATACATATATATATATATATATATATATATATAAATATATATATATATATACATGTATATAATCAGGTCAGAGTAAAAATAGTAAGATTACGGTAAACTGTACATTCATGGCACTAACTAAACGAACAAGTAGGAATAAATATCGAGTCACATTAAAACGGTTGATATGTCGATTTGTTGTCTGTATATTGCTGCCGGAACAGAAATGTCTTCAGTTGAAATGTGATGCAACTTTCATTATTTCCGATGTTAACAGGCAAACTGGTCCATAGAGTCGCCGCTGCTTTCGTAAAGGTTCTGGCTCCACACGTTACAGTTCGGGTTCGTGGCCCAGTCAACAGGACTTAATTAGTGTGTACAGTGACCCAGTAGAGGGAGGCACTGAAAGGTCAGCCTAGTGTCATAAATGATGTAATATGGCACGTGCGGTGGCTATAAATAGACATGGAGTTGCGTTATTATACAAGTTTTATTGAATTAATCTGTACAGTGACCCAGCAAAACACACACATGTCAGCCTATTGTCATAAATTGTGTAATACGGCACGTGCGGTCGCCATGAATAGACGTCGCGTTGATTTATTAGAATTTGGCTTTGACAATAAGTACACACACACACGCACGCAAGCACGCACGCACGCACGCACGCACGCACGCACGCACGTATGTATGTATATAATATGAATTAGTCTCTATAAAGTTGTATGGATGAAATCATAACCATAAGACGGGGCTAGGGCTAGGGTCTTACATAATTACAAATGTTATGAGGTACGACCGATTAAATTACGAAATCTGTACTAGGGTGACACAACGTATCTAAACACAGGACGACATCGACAACTTAATTCAAGGTTATTAGAGCAGAAACTGTTTATATACTTCGCAAACAGACAACGCGTTCAGAACCCACGTGACTACATTGTTCACGTACACAGACAGACGACGCAGTGACGTCACTGTATTGTTCACTGCTATGTCAACGAATGTAATAGTCACCACGGCAACACTCAGCGGATGTCCCGTCGTCATCGTCACCGAGTGTTAGAAATGTCTCCAATGATTCGACCATTGGACGGTCGGCGCATGTAGATATGTCTTGTTAGACGCAGAAGCAGGCTGGCCATGGCTACAGCGACAGATTTCTCGCACCTGACGTCTGCAGGTAGGAGCATCACGCAGGTGTGACGGAAGTTTCATTTGTCGTTGTCCGGTCGGAGCGAACACTTCTGTGTCGACTTTGACACACGTCCAGTGTCGGTGTCCGTCAGTGTCGCTGAAGACGACGGACGCTTCACGCGACGTTCATCGGGCCCAGGACGCGTCGTTGCCGTCGGTGCCGACGAGGGACGATCGGAGACCGCGGGTCGGTGTTACGGTTGCCAGTCGCTAATCGTTGATCGGTCGTCTTGATGACGTCATGCTTGCCCTAGTTCCTAGTTCCTAGAACCAAAACTGAACACTGACCCGAGCAAGCGTCCCTACTCGCAATATTACAATTAAAGTACCCCCCCCCCAGTTTTCATGATTTAACAACATCGTCACGCCCACTGCAGTCGTACTTGTGCCCACACGCTCTTGTCTAAGATAACTATAACAACCGAACCTGAATAGTGACGCGTCGAAGCTCAGCGATACCACCGGCGAACAGGACGGACACGTGAGGCAACTGAAATGCAAAGATAACCAATTAACTAATTGAAGTTGTCACTCTACCACTGCCCGTATTTGGTTAATGCTGTGGTAAGCTTCTAGATGGATAGTTACCAAGACAGAAAATACTAAATCAGATATAATACTTCTACAGCGACTATCATAATCTTACCTTGGAGTGTGGATGCGCCGACCGTGGAGTACTGCGTCAACGGCTGCACTCCCCACTCCTGCAGCCTTCACGTGTCCCTCTGTCAGTTCGTCTCGCCCAGGGCCGCTACGGATCTTCCTTCTCTGTCGGTCTCGACCACGTGCGCTCGAGTCGTTTACGAGTATAAAATAATAATAATGCACATTATTTAGACACTAAAATCCAAAGTATAAACTCTGTTCGGTAGTGTTGACAACATTAAAACATCCTAAGAAATAAATAAAATAAAAGTACAAGTAAAACATATGAGTACGTTTGGCATACATATACATACGTAGATGGCATTGTAGTCTATATCATATGTCAATGTAGTCAAGAAAATATACATACATATATACATGTATATACATATATACATATATACATACACATATATATATATATATATATATATATATATATATATATATATATATATATATATATATGTATATATATATATATATATATATATATATATATATATATATATCTATATATATATATATATATATATATATATATATATATATATATATATATATATATATATATATGGTATGGTATGCAGGTATTGCAGTACCTCAGGTATTGCAATACCTCAGGGAGTTTGACGCCCCTGCCATGCAGAGTTGTAAACCACTGCCTTGTGGTATAGGTTCTTGTCAGAACCGAAGGCTAAGGGAGCAAACCCTAAACAGAAAACCATGTCACTGTGGCAGCATCAAGGGCGGTTGGTGTATGGAACTCCCAACATCTCTCGACCAGCCACTGCAGGGACAAATAGTTTGCGCCTGTCTTGACATGTTCTTGCCGGTGTGAGACCTCTATTTGTTCCCCGAGAGAGAGTGTCGCTAGTAACTTGCAAAAGCCAGCGGTACTTCAACAGTTTTTGCTAGCAGCTTCCATGAAATGTACAACTGCACGAAAAATGATACCGGATCGGCCGTCGCCCGGGTTTCCAAGGACCGCGCTGCTCGACCTCATCTTCCGTCGACAGTGGAAAATCAGCTAGGAAGAAGAAGACAAAGAAGACAACTACTGACAATTGGACAATGAAACGTCAGGACTCTCCTCGACCGAGAAGGAGCTAACCGACCAGAAAGACGTACGGCACTAGTAGCAATGGAACTTGCCAAATACAACATCGACATCGCCGCCCTATGTGAAACAAGGTTCTCAGAGTCTGGTAGTCTCGACGACTTGGAATACTCTTTCTTCTGGAGTGGCAAACCCGAAGGAGAAAGAAGGGAGGCCGGAGTGGGCTTTGCTATCAAAAAGGATATCATCACAAAGCTGACAGAAATGCCACGGCCAGTAAGTGACAGAATCATGACGATGAGACTACCTCTGAGCAAGGACAACTTTGCTACAATTATCAACGTGTATGCTCCGACAATGACAAACCCAAACGAAAACAAGGAGGCCTTCTACAACCAGCTCACAAGTGTGCTCAGGGGCATCCCTCATACCGATAAGCTACTGCTGATAGGAGACTTCAATGCGAGGATAGGAAGAGACAATGACAAGTAGCCCTTGGTCATGGGCAAACATGGGATTGGGAAATGCAACTCCAATGGCGAACTTCTACTGGCTCTGTGCTCTCAGTTCGAACTGATAGTGACGAACACCATGTTCAAGCAGAAGGATGAACGCAAGACCACCTGGATGCATCCTCGTTCCAAACACTGGCATATGATCGACTTCATCATCACGAGGTGTCGGGATAAGATGGACATCCACAGCACCCGAGCCATGCGTGGAGCAAACTGCTGGACCGATCACCAGATGCTGAGATCAAAAGTGGCTTTCAGAATACGACAAAAGCACAACAGGCAAGGGACAAATAAGCCGACCAAGCTCAACACTGCAAAACTAAATACCATCAGCCATAGGGAGAGTTTTGAGCAGGAGATGGACAATGCTCTCGCCCACTGGGAGGAGAAGGAAAACTCAACACCAGACGAGGAATGGGCAGCTCTGCAGCAGGTTGTGTACAACACAGCCAAGACATATATTGGCAAGCCAGACAGAAAACATCAGGACTGGTTTGACCCCAACGACCAGGAGCTACAGACTCTTATGAGCAGAAGAGATCAAGCCCACCAGAGAGTGTTGCAAACCAGGAGCACTAGATCCACCACTGCAGCATACAAAGATGCCTGCAGACTGCTACAAAAACACACCCGTGCACTGAAGTCGGACTGGTGGGAAAGGAAAGCAGTGGAGCTGCAGAGAGCTGCCGAAAGTAACAACATGAAGGGCTTCTACAATGGACTGAAGGAAGTGTGGGGACCCAAAAAGAAGGGACCTGTTCAACTAAAATCAACAGACGGAATGGAAACCTTCTCTGACAGCAAGAGAGTTGTGGCAAGATGGAGTGAACACTTCCAGAAGCTACTCAACGTCCCTGGCGACATAGATCACGAAGCTCTGGACAACATCCCGCAGCGCATTACCAAGACAAGCCTTGATGAGATTCCAACTATGGATGAGATGGCTAGAGCAATCGCCAGCCTGAAAGATGGCAAAGCACCTGGAGGAGATGGAATTCCTGCAGAAGTATGGAAGCATGGAGGAGACAATCTGTTCAGCAGACTGCACCAACTAATCACCAATGCCTGGGAGATGGATTCTGTACCACAAGCATGGAAGGATGCAAGCATTATAACCATCTACAAGAAAGGTGATCGAACAGACTGCGGGAA